>JBBPNI010000453.1:0-22779 GCA_038091135.1 Leccinum fibrillosum | reverse complement strand
TGATCGCACGCGCGATATGAGTAGAGGTCGAGGTTCCAGGCGCGCAGTTCGTTGCGCAGAGGTAGTACTTGAAAATGGAGATAGCGTCAGTCCCTATTAAAAACCACTCGAGGGCGTCGTCCACGAGGGTTTGAAGGAATGTCCCTGTTTGATTAAAGTGTGTCAGTGCTGCCCAGAAATAAATGGAGTACTTACGCGATTGGTTCAGTGTTAGTTGAGCACCATCGTCGTCTTCAAAGCTGAAGCTACTATCCGACGAGTCACTGTCGACCTCGTCGACCTCGACCGCCGTCGAGGATGTAGACTCGGACTGAGTCTCGGAGTTGCCAGTGAGGGGACTCTGGATGAGTAGTGGGGATGGATTTTCAAATAGATCGTTGACGAGAGAGGCTCCACTGGCAGTGGAATCTACCGAGCCCATGGTTATGGGGCAGACAATACCATGGCGCGACCATAAATATACCCCGAGAATTAGGACTTGAGGCCTGACAACTTGAATATCACACTGATGGTACATTGCGTAATTTGGGAAATGAAACCCGCTTTCAACTTATCGATCATCACCTACAGTTGTGATCGCATGTTCGCTGAGTTGTTAGGCGGTTCGTTGATTACAGTTACCGAGCTTCTCAAAACCACCGAATGCGGATACATCCCCTGTGGGACCAGTTGTGACCAATCACACAAATCGGAGTTCAATGAGTTAGGCGGTTCCTAGTCTCGAGCCGTTATAGGAAATTCGGGTGAACACGGTTCCCTATCACCGGAAAGTCCCGACACTAGTAAGCGCTTATTACAGCGACCGAGCTTCTCAAAACACCCGAATGCGGATAAATCTCCTGTGGGACCAGTTGTAAACCAATCACACAAATCGCGCGTTCGCTGAGGTTGGCGGGTGGCTCGTCGAGCTTCTCAATTCCCTGCGGTAATGAATACTGATAATCTACAATTCAATTGAGATCGAAATTTTCGCGTGCATTCGCTGAATTGGCGTGGTTCGTTGAGTCTATTAAGTAACCGACGTACTCCTAAGAACTGAATGCGGACATCCCCGCAACCGATGGAAACCCCGTGCCAATTAATTGAACGGTTTGCAATTCGGCAAGTTTGCCAGCCGCCGCCCATCCGCCGAATTCCAGGACCCCTGAATATTTCTAGAATCATACGACACCGGGCGACTCACAACACTATGACGTCCCAAACCCTCAAAAAATGGGCGCAATTTAGTAATACATAGTGGGCGCGATTTAGGATGGCCTGCCATGTCGCGACGAAGACGAACTTCGGACCAAGACGACAACGACGCCATCACGCTGCGTCAACCGGCACAGCGCGGCGGCGACGACAACGCCGCAACAACACCCCCCACACATCTGCAAAACAGCTTTGTAACATAACACGGCCGAGTGGGATTTTGGTCGTTTTGCAAGCTCTGGTTGGCTCGGGTAAACCAAAGACAGCTATATAGGGTATTTTCGTAATTCTAAGCGTTCAATGAGCACTCATTGAGCGCTTACAAGAGTCCGATGCTGGAGTTTTGTGTCAACCGCGAAGCGATATGATTTCTTTCAAGCGAGACCAATACACAGCCTGAGCTTGAATGAATGAATGAATGAATGAAAAAAGGTCCCGCGAGGCCCCCTGGTCCCTTGAACCTCCTTCCGAGGTTCGACCAACCGACCGATCTTCAAATCTGCTTGCTGTGTATCATAGGGTGTCGCTGTGGCACGCCGAGTTGATAGTGTATGAAGCATAGGGCGGACGGGCGGGATCATGATGATGGATGGCATGTAGCCATCCTGTCTTGCCATCTAATTACCATCAAAGGGTGGAGGAAAGTGCAAAGGGGCGCCCAATTACTGTTTCCATGCCAATACATACGGTCCTCGCATCCAACGACCTCATGCGCAACTTTGAACCCTGGACCTTGCAGTTGGAAACCCGAATAAAATAACAACACGAAAGAGAGTCCCAAACGTATGTACGTCATGTAAAAAGAGCGAGAGAGAGCTAGTGTTTAATAATCTCCTGTACAACGAAACGAAATGAGCGAGTGGGAGAACGACAGAGGGAGGTGTTTAATGTATCCACAAAGGGCTGGTACGTACGTACACAAAAATACAGGCACAGGCGTCAGGAGGTGAGTCGGATGGAAAAAAGAGAGAGAGAGCGAGAGAGGGTATGATAGGGCCTTGAAACCATCAATAAATCATCACCGAACGAACATAGATTGGTTCGTTCCACATGAATCGACGTCAAAAAGTTTAACGTCAGGGTCGAACGAGCGGCAGAGAAATCAAGGGGAGAAAGAAAACGAGAGAGGCGATGGGAGACCGCCCTGGCTTGTCAGGGCGGCAAACCGTCTTGAACCTGGTCCAGAATTATGCCGTAATCTCGATGATGGGGACGCCTGCCCTGGCAGCGATATTGCCCTTGCCGCCAGACGACGTTCCGCACAGCTTCTTGACCCCCAACCATGCATGCTGGAGTAGCTCGCCCGCGCTTGGACGCGCCGTATGATCGATATCGAAAGTCTTTGTCAAAAAATCCGCTGCTTCTGTTGATATGTCGGAAGGAATCGCGGGTTTGGCTGATTGACCGATCTGTGTGGCGCGTAAACAAGGGGAGACCGAGTGAGAAAAAGACACCAGACGCGGATACGCTCTCTCACCTTGAAAATGGCTTGCATCTGCGTGAGCTGCGCCCACGGATGTTCGCCCGTGAGCATTTCGACCACCAGACAGCCGACGCTCCAGATATCCGCGGCGCTCGTGTGTGCCTTCTGCTGTACCACCTCGGGGGCCATCCAAAACACCGAACCTTGCAGCGAGGGCCGGTTCATGCGCTTGCCTGTCAGTAGATCTAAAAGCACGGGGCTCAATCAGTCCCTCTGAGAAAGGTAACGACGCGAAACGACGCACTGCCATCGACCTTTTTGGATATTCCAAAGTCGGATATCTTGATGCCACCCTTGTTGTCGACAAGGATGTTGGCGCCTTTGATGTCCCGGTGGATGATGTCGCGCTCGTGAAGGTAGTTGAGACCTAGGAGGATTTGCCGCACAAAGTTCTTGACCAGGGGCTCCTCGAACGCGCCATAGCTGCGCAGGAGCGCTGTCACAGACCCACCCGGAACGTACTCCAAGAAAATGTTGAGAAAGTCGTCGTCGACAGAGGAGTCTGGCGAAATCGATTAGCGCGGGACGAGGTAGAGGTGCAGGGAGGACTTACAGAGATACTGCACGATGTTGGGATGAGAGAGGTCCTTGAGCAGAACGATCTCGCGCTCGAGAGCACTGAGCATGCTCTTCTTGCGCTCCTCGTTGGGCGCGGACCCAGTTGGCAGTTCTACCTGCTTGACGGCCATGAGCAGGCCGTTCACGGCGTCCATGCCGAGGTAAACTTTCCCAAACGAGCCAGCGCCGATCAGGGCACCTTTGATCCACTTGGTGCCTATTTCGGGATAAATGCGTTTCCCATGGCGGACCGACGGTCCGAATGCTCACCTCCACTGGACGTCATCGTCCGACCAGTCTCGTCCTCCTCTTCAGTCTCGTCTCCGTCTTCGTCCTCGTCCTCGAACACGGTTTCCTCTGAAAGACTCGTCACGTCGTCAATGTCAGGTTCCACTTTCGTCCAGTCCTCTGCCCCTTCGACGCCCATGTCTACCGCCATGCTCTGTCTCCGGTTCTCGACTTCGGCCGTGATCTCGTCGACGGTGAGCAAACTGGCCGTATCCGACCGATCCCGCTTGGTCCGCAGCTCCGTCATGAGACTCGTCCTCTTTGACGCATCCGAGTTCGCTCGCGACAGCCGCTTGCTCCCGGTCAGATCCTCCATCGACTCGGACAGCGACTCGGTCGGGAAGGTCACGGGCGGCAACAAGTGAGGCTTCGAATCGATCCCAGACAGCTTTTCGACGTCGTCGCCCGTCAAGATTACCGAGTTCTCATCCCCGGTGGTCGAGATCGACACGCGCGGGGCGTCCTCGGTGCCTTCGCTCGCTACGGTCGACGACTTGCCTGTCGACATGACCGAGTTGCGCTTCGAGCCCTGCGTGCTCGTGCTGAACCGGGATGGCAGCGGAGGGGGGTTAAGCGAGAGCGTGCTCTCCCGCTTGTACCCTCCAACGGTGGACGCACGCAGCATCATGCTGTGTCTCACCGTCCGGAGCGCCTTCTTTTCCGCAAAGGGGAAGTACTCGGTGAGATGGGTGGTGATCAGCTCGCTCGGGGGTCGTTGTCCAAAAAAGTTGCGCAACTTGGACGGTCGTTTGGCAGACGCCTGGGCTTGTGTAGGTGAGATGGGCGCCTCGAGGGCCTTTTCTGGATCACGGACGCCGAGGCCGCTCAGAATGCTGATGGTACTCGCGCGCTTGATCGCCTTGTTTGTCTTCTGTCCGTCGCTGATGGTGTTGGCATACTCGGACAAGGGCACGTCTGCATCGTGCTCGTCGTCCGATGCAGGCTGTCGAATTCCCGAGAAGGTGAAGGCGTTGCGTGCTGGGGACGTAGGACTGGAAGTGCGGGAGGAGGTGATGGGTGGGTCTTCGCCGAATATGCGTGCAAGGGCCTTGGAGCGTTTAGTCCGGCCGGTCCGACGGAGGGTTAGACCTTGGTCTTTGGCGGAATCTGGTGGACCATGGCAAACGGCCAAGAGTTCTGCTTCGGAGAGGGGTTTCACTGTGATGTATCATGTTTCAATCGATGGATCAACGAAAGAGAGATCCGACGCGTACCGCTTTCGCGCTGATCTTCTGTGTCGAGATATATGCACCAGCCGTCGACGCTAAGACCGCCATCGTCGGTCTCGATCCTGTTCATGATGCTGGTGGTAGAGTCATCTTTTCTGCGTGCTGCTACCTTGTCAAATTTGCGCAAGACTTTTTCCATGACCTCTACGCCGCCTGCACAGTCTGCGACGTCGACGACGCATGAACGACCTTCGTCTGGAAGTAAGAACTTGACAAGTTTTCTGCGGAGGTCGTCGAGGGAGAGGGGTTGAGTGTGGGACGAGGGGTTAAAAGGACCGCGGCCGACGGTGAAGGCGGGGGATGCGGGGATGGATGCAGGATTTTGGAAAGATTCGATGATGGGAGACAATGCAGCGGTCGTGAGAGAAGGCTGTGCGGAAGCATATGGATGTTGAGTTGTTCCTGAAGTGGATGGGCGAGGTGGCAGTTTAGTGGGACCTGAACCCACGGGGGAGGCAAGACCGCCGAAGGAGATATTTCTGCCATGGGCAGCGCCATTGGTTGGACGGGGGGAGTTAAACGGAGAGGGAGAGCGCATTGCTGGTTTGAGAGTGGAAGATCCGGGACGAGGATCTGATGGGAGGCCATAAGCGGGCCAATTATTGGAGGGGCTGCCAGAAGAGGGAGTAAGTAAGATTTGTGTAGGTGCGGGGGGAAGGGGAGAATTTGCATAAGGAGAGCTGTCTAGTTGACTGGGAGTGCGTGAGCGAACACTGGCATTGCGAGCAGCTGTGCGAGGTGCGGGTGGTTGGGGGGGCTGACCGCGAGGTGCGGGGGGAAGTGGAGGGAGAGAAGGACGGGGAGTACCGTTTGTGGATGTAGTTGCGGGTTGTGGGAGAGGGCGGATGGACTGAGCGGGGCGTGCGGGGTCGGCCGAGTGTGGATCGCGTATGAGGCCGGGAAGATCTGGCCTGGAAGAGTTTGGACGCAAGATGAGAGGTGCTGGTCTGTTACTGTCTAGTCGCTTTGGGAGACGAGAACCGGACGAAGAATGATCACTGTCGCGCGAATTGTCGCGAGAGTGGAAGCCGAGCGGACTGGGAAGGTCGCGCTCTGGTTCGAGGCGGGTTCGTGGAGCGCACTTGATACGGAGCGACTTTACACCGTTGACGATGCGAAGTCTGTCGCCGACGCTGGCGATGCCCATCTCGCGTAGGGTGTCATGGTCGAGTTCGAGCAAGACATCACCTCTGATGTCGTGTTCTCTGAAAGTGTCTGCGTGTGATGTACACTTGAGATCTTGAAGCCATCTAGCTACGTGAGAGTCTGACCAGGACTTGAGAAAGTCGGCAAAAGAAGATCCAGTAGGGGGATCCATCAAGGGAGGAGGAGAACAAGTTATTGGTTCAGTTCGGTTCGTGAGCTGGTTCGTAATGTGTTTCTCTCATAAGTTCACATCTTTCTTCTTCTAACTTCTTCTCCTTCTTACTCCTCCTCACCTCGGCATGATCGTCCTCCTCTTCCTCCTCATCCCCCTCCTCGTATTCGCATCTCCTTATAACCCCCTCCTCACTCAGTACAACCTCAACGTTAACCAAAATGCTCAGGACCCAACACAGTACTTCAGCAACAGGTCCAACACGACCTACACTCCCTCGCCTCAAAACTGGCGCGCCGTCCCAATGTACACCCTCCTCATGGACAAGTTCGCAGACGGAGACCCCACGAACAACCAGTTCTTCAACTCCATGTACGAGTGGGATTGGCGAGAAACACAACTTCGCTTCGGCGGTGATCTCAAGGGCGTCATGGCAAAGCTCGACTACATCCAGGGCATGGGCGCAAAGGCAGTCTATCTCTCTGGCACGATATTCCTCAACATGATCTGGCAGGCAGACAGTCAGTCATATCTCCTCTTTTAACTTCTTTCTCTCATCCCCCTCACAGGTTATTCCCCACTCGACTTTACCGTGCTCGACCCTCACTGGGGCACCATCGCTGACTGGCAAGAGTTCATCGACACCGTCCATGCAAGAGGAATGTATGTCATGCTCGACTTTACCGTCGGAACCCTCTCCGACCAACTCGGATTCGAAGGGTACGCCTTTCCGCTCTTGCACAGCCTCACTCCTTCCCTCATCGGCTTTCTCTCCTCAGATACCTCAACATCAGCGCCCCTTTCGACATCAACCAATATGAGGTCACCTACAAGTATCCAAATTACCTCCCCTGGAACTTTACAACATATCTAGATTTCGAGGTCCGTCTCATTTTCGTCTCATTTTCATCTCTCGCTTAATCCACCCTCACCAGCTCAACAACACTTTCAATACGTCTTGTGAATTGCCCGTCTTTTGGCAGGCTGATGGATCCATCCAACCCGTATCCGCCCCTGGCTGCTATGAATCTGATTTCGACCAATTCGGTGATATGGAGGCTTTCGGTGTCCATCCCGACTGGGAGCGTCAGCTATCCAAATTTGCTTCCGTGCAGGACCGTCTCCGCGAATGGAAACCATCAGTAATGGCAAAGCTCGAGGTCTTTTCCTGCATGGTCATCACCGCCCTCGACATCGACGCCATCCGTGTCGACAAGTCCACTCAGCTCTCCGCACAAGGCATGGTCCAGTGGTCCGTCGCAACCCGCGCTTGTGCCACCAAACTCGGCAAGACCAACTTTCTCATCACCGGTGAGGTCACAGGAGGCGACGGTTTTGGAGGTGTCTACTTGTACGCCTTCTCTTCTTTTTCAATCTTCTTGTTCTCATTTTCCTCTAGGGGTCGTGGTCGTACCCCCGCCCAATACCCACCTAGTTTCCTTGCGGCCGCCAACTTGAACGAGTCAGACAACCAGTACTTTCTCCGTTCTCAGCCGCAGAACGGCCTCGACGGCTTTGCCTTCCACTATTCCACTTATCGCTCCCTCACTCGATTCCTTGGCATGGACGGTAACCTTGAAGTCGCATACGATCTCAGTCCCAATTTCATCTCAGCGTGGAATCAAATGTTTATCAACGACGACTTCCTCAACCCCAACACAGGTCAATTCGATCCCAAACACATGTTCGGAGCCAGCAATTTCGATGTCTATCGATGGCCCAGTCTCGAAAATGGAACGATGAGGTCTGCACTCGCGCTGTTCATCACAAATATCGTCATGCCCGGAATCCCCTTGGTGTGTCCCTCTCCTCTTTCTGCTTCCAACTTCATTCATCCCAGAGCTCTAGTGGTACTATGGCGAGGAACAAAACTTTTATCTCTTCGACTCCACCGCCTCCAATTATCTCTTTGGGTACGTTCTTTTCTGCACGACCTGACGCCCACTGATGAATACCTACAGACGTCAAGCCATGATGAGCAACAAGGCGTGGCAGCGCCATGGCTGTTATAAACTTGGATCAATCCAATACTTCAACTGGCCTCTCGGACCTGCCCTCGTCGGGTGCTATGACGATTGGAATTCGCTCGACCATTTCGACCCCACTACCGACACCCGCCGCTTGCTCAAACAGTTTGTGGCCCTCCGCAGCACCTATAATGCACTCCAAGACGGCTACAATCTCGTACAGCGTGGTAACTGGACCTTCGAAATTGAACGTCCCGGTTCAAACGAAACCCCCACAGAGATGGGTCTGTGGTCTGTATCTCGGTCTGGCATCGCGGGCGTGCAGAATCTCACTGGAAATCACACCGACCAAGTTTGGGTGCTGTACGGGAACATGAATCAGACGACGACGTGGTCATACGACTGCCAGGGCCCTCTCTGGATCTCATCTCCTTACATCGGTAACACCATAGTCCGGAATCTGCTGTCTCCCTTTGAGGAGTATACACTTGAGAACTCAGGGTCCCCGTACTATGCCAACGGTAGTGCCCCGTTTTACGGGTGTATGGCCAACATCACCTTGGATCCTTACGGGATGAAGATCCTCGTGCCGTCAACCGAATGGGTCGCTCCTCCACCCATGATAACACGATTCCTTCCAGGTCACGACGCTCGCCTCACCTCCACGGCAGGGGACCCGAATGCCACGTCGGTCAATATCACTCTCGAGTTTAGCACCGCCATGTCGTGTACCAGCATCACGAGCAGCATCTCGTTCAACGTGTCGTCTTCGGGGACAGGGGGTCAGCCCACGTTGGACGCCAATTCCGTCGTTTGCAATCCGGTGACGAACCCGGTGATCACGACCGTCACGGGGGCAATACCTTCTGCTTTTTCGTGGTCCGCCACTCTGAACGACGTTGCCGACGGTATTCTGGAAATCGTGGTCACGAATCCCAGCACTAGCGACGGGAATGCGTCCACCGAGGTAAGGTCTTTTTTTCTGTGGAAAGACAGAGTCTGAATGTGGTGACAGGTTACCGATCACCTGCTTTTGCGCAAGGGCGCGTCCGACAACATCATAGTTTTCCCGGACTCGGACTATGACAATAGCGCGTTCCAATACTCGGGCGGCGAGTACACGTTCACGCACAAGGCGTACGGAGCAGACATGTTTAGGTACTCTGGCAATTTCGGGCAGAGCTGGTCCAATTGGTCCAATTGGGAGAACGTGACGACCATTCCTTCTGACATTGTCAGCAATCCAGACACTTGGTGGCCCGGGGAGCATATCATGATGCAATGTATGTGACATGCCATTCTGCTTCTAGAGAGGTACTGACGTTTCGCTGAACAGACTGGAGTCAAATCGCTTCGAGTGCGAGCGTCGTCGTGCACGCCGATACCAACTACCCTTCGCAGCGCCGCGTTCCGCAGCTTCTTGCACGCGGTCCTTTCAACGAGTGGGGCTATGACAAGGGTATCTCGGCCGTCATGAACCAAATTAACGACGGTATTTGGGAGCTCGAGATCATGGCAAGTTGGCCTACGTTCGTTCAGATCAACGTGTTTGGGTACGACGACTATTACTATGGTGACGTCGACAATGACGGCGTCATGGATCGTCTTGCGCCCAACTCTATCGCGCCAAATTACTTGAACATGTCGGCTCCGCCATACCCAGCGTTGGCATGGGCGTTGGTGATTAATGACCAAACGATGCAGTGGTCGTTGCAGCCTCGTGGTCAAGCCTCGGTCGGCGCCATCATGTACGCGCTCCTGTTGGCCATTCCGCTCATCACCGGTATACTCGCCGTGGTGATCTTCATGGCGACCTTTTACGGCATCCGTCACAACCGCTATGGAGTCAAGACCAAGGGTCCCAGCAAGTACCTCCCCATCATCGGGAGCCTCGGCAACAAGTCTACGTCGGAATTCAGGGACATCACGCCCATCAAGGAGAAAATCTTCCGTCCGAAACAGCCGGCAGACATCATTGGGTGGCCAGAGGACAAGGACAAGCGCCGCAAGGTGCTTATCGCCACGCTCGAGTACGAGATCATCGATTGGAAGCTCAAGGTCAAGATTGGTGGATTGGGTGTTATGTCTTCGCTCATGGGCAAAGCCATGACGGACGTCGATCTCATCTGGGTCGTGCCCAAGGTTAAGGACATCGAGTATCCCGCTGGCGAACCTGCAGAGCCCATCGAGGTCGTCATCTTTGGCGAGCCCTACCTGATCGAAGTGGAAACGCACGTGCTCGACAACATCACGTGGGTGCTGCTCGACAGCCCCGTCTTCCGCGCACAGACGAAAGCGGACCCGTATCCCGCTCGCATGGACGATCTCAGCTCGGCTATTTTTTACTCTACGTGGAACCAGGCGATCGCAGCCACCATCCGCAGGTCCCCCGTGATCGACATTTACCATATCAACGACTACCATGGCGCGCTCGCTCCGATATATCTATTGCCCAAGGTCGTCCCGACGTGTCTATCTTTGCACAATGCCGAGTTCCAAGGCTTGTGGCCGCTGCGTACCAAGGAAGAGATGAAGGAAGTCTGTTCGGCGTTCAACATCAGTAAGGAGAACTGTACGAAATACGTTCAGTTCGGGAACACGTTCAACTTGCTGCACGCTGCTGCTTCTTATGTCAGCGTCCACCAAAAGAGCGTGGGTGTTGCTGGCGTTTCAGACAAGTATGGCAAGCGCAGCTGGGCGCGGTACCCTGCATTATGGACTCTGAAACACGTCGACTCGTTGCCCAACCCAGATCCTACGGATATTGCCGCGCTGGACGAGAACCCGGTGTCCATGCGTGACGTGCAGATCGATCAGGCCGCGGAAGCTCAGCGGCCTGAGATGAAAAGACAAGCACAGGAATGGGCCGGGATCAAACAAGACCCGAACGCAGATCTGTTCGTCTTTGTCGGCCGGTGGTCCAAGCAAAAGGGTGTCGATCTCATTGCCGATGTCATGCCTTCGCTGTACGTGGACACCATCGTCTGTGATGTACTAAATGGCTGACATCCTCTTGACAGGTTGGAGAAACGTTCTTCGATCCAGTTGGTTTGTGTTGGACCCGTCATTGACTTGTACGGCCGCTTCGCGGCGGAAAAGTTGGCGCGTCTGATGGAGATGTATCCGGACCGAGTATTTTCGAAGCCCGAATTCACTGCGTTACCACCGTACCTGTTTAGCGGTGCTGATTTCGCGTTGATTCCTTCGCGTGACGAGCCTTTTGGATTGGTTGCTGTCGAGTTTGGGAGGAAGGGTGCTTTGGGTGTTGGCAGTCGGTTGGGAGGTCTTGGGTTGATGCCTGGATGGGTGAGTCAAACCGTGTCGACGGGTGGGCATAGCGCTTACTGTTCTTTTTCAGTGGTTCCCTGTCGAGTCTACGACGACGTCGCACATGCTGTCGCAATTGTCAAAGACGATCAAGTTGGCGCTCAAGTCGACACAAGAGGAGCGTGCGATTCTTCGTGCGCGTTCTGCCGTCCAACGGTTCCCCGTCGTCGAATGGCGTCAACGGATGGAAGACATGCATCGCCGCAGTATCCAAACGAGTCGTCGTCTTGCAGGGCCGAACGCGTGGCGGGAGTCTGACTGCGGTATTGCGCCGATCCAAGTGATGGAGGACGCGGAGGACTGGAATCCGATTCATCAAGGGATCCCTGCTCAGCCTGATTGGGACTCGTCGAGCTTGGGCTCGGCGTCGCCGAAACACCGGCCTATATCGCCTACGCATTCGCAGATCTCGACGCCCAACGACGAGACATTCCTTGTTCCGCCACGGTTGCAAGCGGGTCCTGCCTCGTCGGCTTCGGACCAATCGGACGATGATTATCATTCGCGGGGGAGCATGGTGACTGGTGTCGGACTAAGACGAGAGGACTATGGCAATTTCCTGGAAAAGGCGAACAAGGTGATCGCGCAGGAGCAGAAGAACGTGCCTGATCCCTTTTTGCATCCCGATACGCCTACGAAGCCATTTGGGCCACATTCGAGGACGGCGTCGAGAGAGTCGATATCGACGATCGTGGAGGAGAAGACGAATTCGCCATTGAACAAGGCGGTTACTTCCGTGAGTTCGTCCTCGTGCGTGTTTGTTGCATGAACTAACCTATTACAAGTTCACCGATTCCGACGGTGGCGTCGCACAAGAGTTTGTGCAAAAGCTGCAGTCGTTGAGTTCGGATAATTCCAAGGGAGAGTTGTCGATCGAGCGGTATCTGATCAAGTCCGAGGAAGCGTACTTTGACCGGGTGCGCAGGGACAAGTTGTCGAGCGCTGCGAGTTATATTTCGTCTCATCGAGATTCGGTGTGGAGTTCGCATGGTACGCTGGAGGACCGACCTATTTGTACGTGTCAATTTTTTTTTCAACTTCTTGGCAACCAAGAGCTGACATGCATGCTGCAGCTCCTGGCACGCCGAGCACGCATCCGTTTGGCGGGGATAGCATATCGTATGGTGAAGACTTTGTTATCATGAACAGAGTGCAGATCGCGTTGGCTCGCCGGGTTTTCGGTTGGCCGTTGTACACTATTATCGTTGCCCTGGGGCAGGCAAGTGTTTTTTCTTCTTCACGACGTCGTTTGTGTATTGACGTGCATTGTAGATGTTGGCTGCCAACAGCTACCAAATGACACTGCTCACCGGGCTAAACTATCAGGACAACCTTCAGTTGTACGTCCTGGGTGGTGTATTCCTCGTCTCGTCGTTCGTGTGGTATTTCTTGTTCCGGTTCAAACCGTCCGTCTACGTGCTATCATTCCCGTGGTTGTTCTTTGGTCTTGCTTTCTTCTTGATCGGAATTCCTTCGCTGTCACCTTCGCTTGCCTCATCCCACACGCTCATTTCGGATTTCGCTACATGGTCTTATGCTGTCTCGTCTTCTGCTGCATTCGTGTTTTTCGGGCTCAATTTCGGAGAGGAGGCGGTAGGTTTTCTTTCAGTCATTTGACCGTGGCATGTCTGACTGACTTGTTCGGTACGAAATAGGGTGCCGCCACCGAAGTCTGGGCGTTGCGCGCGTGCGTCGTACAGGGCTCTCAACAAATTTGGATTGCAGCCCTTTGGTATTGGGGAAGCACGCTCAACACCGTCACGCCTGGAAGCTTTACGCCGTGGTGGATCGTGTTCATCCTCTGGCCGTTGGCGTTGATGTCTTTCCTGTTTGCGTACCTCATGTGGCAGGGTCTCCCAGGTCTGTATTGAGATTTAGGGGTCAAGGACTATCGATTGACGATTCTCTTTTTTTCTCTTAAGATTACTACCGCCAAGCGCCGCCCAAGGTGCCCAGCTTTTTCAGGACGCTCTTCCGGAGAAAGTTGGTCTTGTGGTATGAACGCTTTTCTTTTGCAGTGTCGCTTTTCGACGGTGCTGACTGATGCTGTCTAGGTTCCTTGCATCCGAAATCCTGCGTGACTATTGGTTGAGTGGAGTATGTGTCCTTTGGTGTTTTTGAGGTTGTCATCCGAGCTGACCACTACGTTTAGCCCTACGGCCGAAACTGGGGTTTCCTGTGGAACGTACCCATTGCCAAGTGGCAGATCCTGTTGCTCGTGATCTTGTTCTTCATCGGCATCTGGGCCCTCGTGATGATCCTGTTGACGCACTTGAGCAAAACGCATACGTGGATTCTGCCTGTGTTTGCTGTCGGTTTGGGTGCTCCGCGGTGGTGTCAGGTGCGTCATATACTTTTTTGGTGTGCTTATGCGGGGTTTTGACGTCGTTGGGGTAACAGACCCTGTGGGGAACGTCTTCGCTCGCGCTCTACATCCCATGGGCGGGCTCTGCTGGACCTTATCTCGGTCTCTCGCTGTGGCTCTGGCTCGGTGTCTTGGATGCCGTTCAAGGCGTTGGTCTCGGTATGATTTTGCTTCAGACGCTATCACGACTACACGTGTGCGCTACGCTCGCCCTCGCCCAGATCATTGGCGCAGTCTGTGTCATGCTCGCTCGTGCGACGGCGCCCAACGCGATCGGGCCTGGCTCGGTGTTCCCCAACGTTGGCACCTGGGACTTCTCGAATGGTATTGCTGGCAGTCCGATGGCTTCCGCACCGTTTTGGATCGCGCTCATTTGCCAGATCGTCATCGTGCTCGGATACTTCTGGTTCTACCGCAAGGAGCAACTCGGTATGTTTTGCGCGTCGTGGTCTTTTGACGATCATGCTTACTGACGCCTTCTTAGCCCGGCCATGATGTGGATACGACACGCTTGTTCTTCTGTGCTCTCTTCTTTGCTTCTGTGTCAAGAAAATCTTAATCGCTCGCTAACTGCTTTGAACTCTAAACGACTTGCATTCTACTCACAATGGCGCAACGCTGGCAACAATACACTGATTAGACGCTGGTGCATATCTTTTACATATACCTATACAATCTCCTCTCTGCTGGACACTAGTCTTTTTCTTGTTTTTTGTTTTTTTCCCGGTTGCAAGCCCCCGCTTACCTTCCCCTCCTTTTACCTCTCTTGTATCTCTCTCTGCTGAACAATCGTCCTTCGCGACGCACCTACGCACAACAGACGTTCGTTTCGTTTCTCCGCTCCCATTCGTGGATTCTATTTAAACAGTAGTTGTACGATTTGGACGGTCCTGTTTTGTTTTGTTTCTTTCTCTTTTTCTCTTGTCCTTTGCTCCTACCAATCAACTAACGCAAAGAGAATGTGTCGGAAGGGACGGAGAGGGTGGTGGTCGACATGCTTGATTTTTCTCTTTGAATTCATGAACGGAACGCTGGGTGTTTCCTTATCCCTTGTTCGTACTGTACATATAAATATACTCTCTCAATGAAGGTCGAGAAAAATGGTTTGTTTGATTCAATGCGGGGCAGCAAACGTATCTGCTAGTTGGTGCAACGGTGACACTGGTTGGGTAGACGGAAGTCAGTTAAATTGGCAGGAAGGAGCCATCCGGTCACTCGAGTTGACAGGTCCGCTCCTGCACGCCTCAGGTTCAAGTGCTGTCTGGTAGTTCAGTGTCACTGTGTCATTGGTGTGAGACAGTGGCGCGGTGTGGCGCTTGCGAATCCAATGGTGTGGTAACAAGCGGCCACTGGGGTACGAGTATGGGGAGGAGGGGATATGTACCGCGTACGGAGCACACGGTGTTACTCACTGGTGTGTGTGCACCTTTCGGACGTGGGGGGAACCGTGACCCTCCAGCACAAAAGGAATAAACGTATGACGATGATGGTGCACTGGCGGCGGGCGACTCACGATCAGGGAGGAGGAATTTCGGATTCGGTGTGGTCTAGGGTTGGCGGATGGACGGACGGGTAGATTCGGGTGGGGTTGATATCATGAAATGATGATCAGGTTGCTTCAGGATTCATCATGGGTACTGGAATAAGAAACGCCAGAGCACGAACTTGAGGCTGATTACGATCAAGTAATGATGGCCGGGACTTGAAGCTTGACCAGTCACTCGCATGCTGGGAGATCGAATCATGGTTATATAACCATATAATAGACTTACTTGCGAGCTCCGGAACTGGAGCGTTTGAACTTTGAAACTCGACCCCCTCACTCAATCTCCTAACCCTCAGCAGATCGGGCCAGACATGGAAACCGGAAGCGTAGTATGTGTGGCCAGCGAAGTGTCACTAGTGTTTGACGACGATGACAACCAGACAACATGCCAGCGATGCGAACGTACGGCTGGGAAATGCGAGGTCTTGTCCAAGGATGCGGAGGCTGAGATTGCACATCGAACCACGAATTTGTGGATCCTCAAATATTTAGATATAATCAGCACAAGAGAGCAAAGATATGTCAAATAAACAGAGAGTACAGTAACATAGCGATACAGATATATAAAATTTACTTGGAACCCGTAGAGAACTCTGAAGAAAAAACCCATCAGTTTCACAAAGAAAAAGTAGCACACGACTAGACTCACTTGTGACCGACTTCGTGCCCTCGGAGATGGCGTGCTTGGCAAGCTCACCAGGGAGGATCAAGCGGACCGAGGTTTGAATTTCGCGAGACGAGATGGTCGATTTCTTGGAGTAAGCAGCCAATTCTGTGGCACAGATAAGGCTCCAATGACATCACAAAGGAAAGTAGCACATACTGGATGCCTCGGTTGCAATACGCTCAAAGATGTCATTGACAAACGAATTCAAGATCGCCATAGCCTTGTTCGAGATACCCGTGTCAGGGTGCACTTGCTTCAAGACTATCCACACCAAACCAGTGAGTGACCAGTCATCTTCACAAGCGTGCTCACTCACCCTTGTAAATATAAGAGCTGTACGTCTCCCTGCGAACCTTTCGGCGCTTCTTCTTCTCGCCCTCGGCAGGTGGCTGGGACTTGCTAGCAGTCTTTTTGGCGGCCTTTGACCCCGAATCAGCCTTGGCAGGGGCCTTGGAGGCGGTGGAGGCAGGTGCTTTGCCGGCAGTGGAAGCAGGCTACGGTCATCATCAGTACGCGATAAGCGATAAGGGGTATTTCCGACTTACTTTGGGTGCCATTGGAAGATCTACAAAAAGTACACGGTATGTGACTGCGCAAGCCAAATGTGAGCGTTGTTCGTGCACGAGCAAGTCGATGTGTATACGCACCAGAAGGGGTGTTTGTAAGAGAGCGAGCCTAGGTTAGGCGGAGTGGTGGTGGTAAGGGGAAGAGACGTTGGGATAGACGCGACGTGCATGACCTCAGCTTTTATGAATGGGCACGTACCCGATTTCAAAGTCCGCAGAGCGATATGGACATCACGTGAGTCAACAGACCGCGCCCGTCACGCGTTGGTCACAGTCACGCTTTATAATACTGCCCGTCCCTCTTGAGTCGGAGCCTTCAATTTGTTTACCAACAAGCTAAACTTGTGACAAGAATAAAAAATAACAGTCCATGCATAAACCACCTATCCGACAACAAAATCAACAGCAACTCCCCGTCGTCCATTACGTCGTCTCCCGCAAGGTACCCTTGGCGTCGATTACCCGAAAGTCTGCTGCGTAGTATGGGAATGGACTCAGTAGCGTCCCCATGCGGGGCAAGATTTCGACCTCAAACTCCTCAAATGGGAACGATTCGCCGTCGACCATCAGCACGCCGCTGGCCGTGAGGGGTTTAGCACGGTATGCTGACGCTTTGAAGTATCGGTTCTGTTGGACAAGGTCAGCAAGGCACTTTCCGGCGCGGTTCACGAACGCACGGAGCTAAACCAATACGTGCGACCAATCTCTGCGCTCTTCATCGCGTCGATCAAGTATTTCCTACTGACCTAAGATAGATGAGTAAAGAGAGAAAAAAAGCGACTCTATAGGATCAAGACATACTATCTCTTGTATTGAGATGTCGATTAATCCATCGTCGGGATGAGAAACAGGGAACTGCATCAAGGAGCTGTAGAAGAGTAAGCATCAAGGGACTGCAGTAGGAAGAATGGCTTGGTCGACGTACCGGCTAACGTATGGACCCTTTCCAGCGAACATATACAGCATAGGCTTGTCAAACGTGATCCAAGTCCCCTCGGAGTCCGCCTCGTCTGCTTGCTTGTCGTCGTTTGGAGAGATGTCGGGCGCAGGCAATGCGGGAGGTACGCCTTTTGCTGCACTTCTTCGACGAGCATGGAATGCGTCCACCATCTGTGACTTGTCCTGTTCGACGACCTTCATCGAAAGTTCCATCTTGCAAATCTTGCGCATTGCAACTGAACCGAGAAAACATAGCCATTATGCACTTCGCAAAGAGGTGTACAGTTTTTCCTACCTCCACGAAGGTATCCCCAGATGAAGCGGACATCGCCCATCCATCTGAGATGCTCAGTTTCAATATCGAGGTCTGCCATGAGGCCGACGGTTTGCGACATGAACGATATACGTCTTTGACTTCCCTGCTTGAACGAAAACAAATCGACCTTCATCGGTTGACCTATCAACAAAAGTCAGACACGACCCAAACACACAAACGAAAACGAACAACGCACCTTTGAGTACGTTGAGAGTGGCCGCACAAGGATCCAGCCCATCGCAAAGACCCAAGATGTTCAACGAAAGCCCATTGCCGGAACCGGCGGGTATCGGAGCGATCGGCACGCAAAACGCCTTGTTGGGTGAGGCGTGCTTAGCGAGACCGTTCATGACCTCGTGTACGAGACCGTCGCCCGAAACGACTACCAGTGCGTCGTACGTGAGCGGCAAGTGCTGCGCAATCTCCATCGCATGTCCAGCTCTCGTCGTGACTAAGAAGACATCAGCACGCGCATGTTGTCATTGAAAGGGGAGACGAACGGGTCACGTCGAGGGTGCATCCTGCCGCACGTAGTATCGGCTCCACTTTTTGTTCGAAAATTTGGCGCGCTTTGCCCTACCACCAGCCATTCCGCATCGTCAGTTGAAGAACGCGGGACTGACGAACGCAGGGGAGAAACATACGGGTCCACCGTGAGGGTTGATGAGGACTTTGAGGACCTTGGCAGGATTGGCGCCTGGGTTGAGGGAAGAAAACAGATGAGCGACGGGCTAGCGATGATTCGGCAGCGAGCGCACCTTGATATGCAACCTCGACGATTGAACTGCACCATTCCGTGGCGAGCGCAACGTCGGTCTCTGCCACATCGCCTTGGACGTGTTGTAGACACAGACGGAATTTCCTCGAGTGCTTCAAGTAGGACACCTTGACGGTGGAGCTAGAGATGGTAGCAGCGACGACGTTGTAAACGGGGATCTCGGAAAGACTGGAGGTGGAGGTGGAAGCGAAGCAAAAAGAGCGTTGTTTTGGGGTATCGTCTGCGGGTGTTCCAGAGCGAACGGTGAATACGGATTCTGTGAATGTGAGTGTAGTGACGAGGCCGTTTGAAGGCGCGAGAACGAGTTCCCGAGGAGACATTTGCGCGGGGGAGGAGGAGGAGGAGGAGGAGGGGGTATTCAAACAGGCGAAATGGTGCCTGGGCATGCTATATCAGAGCGACGGGCGCCATCGCTTTTTTCACGTCACTCCCATGTCCGTGCGATCACTCGGTTCCGCAGTTTCATCACTCGTAAAGAGCACCGTCAAGCTGTCCACAGCCGGCGTACACAACGTAGCTCAGGTCGGCTTCGGCGCAGGAACAAACGAATTGTACGACCGGCAAGTCTAACTTTACGCTGTTTCGACCGCAACGATCCTGACATCTCCTGACAGGGTCCGACCCTCGTATCCACGGGCCAGCGTATCCTTCATCAAGGATGCTATTCGTGATGCCCAAGCACCTCTCAATATCGTTGAGTAAGTAAGTCCCTGACCCCGCAGTTGACCGCTGACCAAATATCTATTCTGTTTCAGGATCGGCGCCGGTACAGGTTTGTTCACCCGTGCCTTGTTAGCCGATACGGACGCCAAGAACAATATCGGCGTCCTAAGAGCGTTCGAACCCAGTGCGGGCATGCGACAAGTATTCAAACAAAGAGTGGTCCACGAATCCGTGTCCGTCAGCGAGGGCACATTCGACAACGTCCCGACCGTGGAAAACAATTGGGCGGATCTCGTCATCATCGCACAGGTCTGCCAATTTTATCGCTTTCTCTGATTCTGTGGCTGTTGGAGATATATACTCATACCGCAAATGTCTCAGCCAGGCTTTCCACTGGTGTCCCAACTATGATAAAGCGTGCGCCGAGTTTGCTCGGATCTTGAAACCCTCTGGGGCTGTCGCATTCATATGGAATTTGGAGGACAGGTGACTACATGCTCCGATACGTCCTTGTCTTGGCTTGATCACCTGTTCCAGAGATGCCGCCGGTTGGGTGGCTCAGTTGCGCGATCGCATAGAGATCCACGAATTGGGCACGCCGCAGTTCCGTTTGGGGCTCTGGCGTCAAGCCTTCTCCACAGAGTCCTACAAAGACAGCTTCAAGCCTCCCGAGGAAACGGATTGGGCATACCACCTTGACACGTCAGAGGAAATTACTATCAACCGCGCGCTAAGCAAGAGTTATATTACGATTCTGCCATCCGACGAGCGGCAACGCATCGCCGAAGACCTGAAAGGTGTCCTGGCCAGAGGTGATGGAAAGGTTTGGGTTGACGAAAGCCAGGGCGTGTTCCAATACCCGTACAAGACCTACGTGGTGTTGTCTAGAAAGAAGTAGAGTTGAACTTGTCGTCCTTTTAGATGCGAGATCCCATCCTTTTCATGCTTGCCTTGTCGCGGACCCGGAGAACGCCTGAAAAGTACACGATCCCGGAACCGCCAGAGCGGCAGCACTACCATTTCATCTCACGCCGGAGGCAAAAACACCGCCCAAAGCACACAGCTCACCGCACCCCACACGACGCTCCATGCAACCCATGCCCTCCCCCACCACGGTCGTTCGATCAGCAGCCACGCAGCTGCCCAGTACACCACCGGAAGAGAGGGCAGCACACGCAGCGCAATCTGCACGTGAGCGTTGAACGTGAGCAACAGAATGAGCACAAGCGCATGGAGGACGTGCGGCAAGAGCGACGGCGCGAGGAAAAGTGAACCGCGTCCCAATCCAGGCCGCACGTCAGAAGAACGGCGGGGTCGACCGACCAACGGTAGACACGAATACCAAGCTCCCGAGATCGCGGTGCGCGAAAGATAGAACGCGACAAACACATACACGCACGCCAATACCGGCATCGCGAGCACGAAATTCGGCAAGTTGGACACCGTCCAGTACCGCATGAACCCGACCTTCCAGTACTGCGCCTGCACGTGTGCATATATGGACGGGAACGGCCCGAGTCCCTTGCGGTTGCACCACGCCGGACGGTCCGGGGGGGATGATAAGCAATAGCGGAGGTAGCCAGAATAGTCGTGGTACAAGAATGGAAAGAGCGGGAGCGCAGCAAGCGTGGCGCAATAGAGCATACGAGACAGTGTGATCTGCGACGGAAGCGCGGGTGCGGGTGCGAGCCGACGTCAAGATAGGCAGATTGATGATATAGAGATACGAATCGATGAATATATATTTGTACAAGCAATGCATGACACTCACCAGTTCTCTCCGACCATAAATACACGGTTCCACGAGCATGCCCCACACAATGAACCCCGCGAGCAAGATCCCGTTGGACCGAAACGCGCTCGCGAGCGTGAACCACACCGCCGCACTTGTCCACCGCGAACGCGCACAGGCCCACATGCCCCGGTACGAGCAGTACGTGAAGAACGGCTCGGTGTACGCTGCGAACCGCAGCGTCGCGGGGCTGCTCGATAGCAACGAGAGCGAAGCAGCCAGGAACGCCGCGGACGGCGAACGGAGGTGGTAGAGAGAGAGACGATAGAGGACGCGCGTGGAGTCAAAAAGCGCGGCGAACACGGCCCCGCCGAGGAGTGAACCTGCGACGTCTGCGTCTGCGCCTAGGAAGCCAACGTGGGAGAGGATGCGCCCGGAGAGGTGCATGATGAATGGGAGGGCGGAGAAGAACGCCCAGGCGTGTTCGTACACATGTCCTTTTTGCGCGGCGAGCACAAAGTGAAATGCGTCCCAGCGGAGTAAGGAAGTGAATGTTGTGTCGCTGAGGAGGAGTTGTGGAGAGGTGTCGAACGGGGTCAACAAGTACGCTGAGGAAACGATGAACACGGCGACAAGGACACGACTGAACAGCGAAAGGAAAGTCAAAGTACGCAAGTGTACTCGAGCCTCCGGGAACGAAGAGACATCGAATGGCATCCAGGAGAAAGAGGTTCGGCTTATTCCGAACTGCATCTTGCCTTTGCCCGCCAAGCTCATCCGCATCCAAATCCTTACTGTCTTGAACTCTATCTTGAACTCTATCGTGAAGCGAACAGACGAGCCTGGAGTTGTAACTGGTCCGACCTAGATGTCGATAACACGATGCAAAGGCAGTCTGAAGAATGTTGCTGCGGCTGAATATAATATATCAATTCCCTTGGCAAACTGAGCGACACCTCTAGTCACCCTGGCGGAGAGATCGACGAGGAAGCCAACAGCAGCACCGATACTAGTACGTCCAACAAAGCTGCCTATTCCCCATCGTCTTCTTCAAATCAACTTCCCGCCTCCGCAAGCAGCTCTATTCTGCCTCCCGTGTCATCTGAACTGAGAAAGTCACAAACGCTCCTCGGGCTAGCTTTTCAACCTCAAACCACGGCTTCGTCGCTCCCAGTACTCAGGGTGCTAGCAAGCGCAGCCAAGCATAAGCTTCACGTCCAATGACATGAAGGTAAGGTGATCTACCACCAGGAAATGTGCTGATGGGCCGTTGAGTTGCTTAGACTACAACATAGATATATACAAACCGCCAGTCTATTCTACTTCCCTCTCACTCATCTCTAACAACGGTTCCCTCTCCTCCTCCATTGTCTCCTATTCCAATTAGATCATGAATTTCAAAAAAGAAAAAGCACAAATGCTTACCATTTTCGGAAGATGACGACGTGATAACTCCCCTTGCTCAAGTTGGTTCATCTCCAGCACATCTCCGGCTTCCGAGGTGTGATCCTCGGCACTGCCAAGCGTAAGACCGTATTCACCTGACGCCCTGAATATAATAGAGATAGCGATGACAGCAGTTGCTTCCATCGGTATGGGTAATAATTCTGCTCAAAACAAAATCAGTCTGGAATGAAATATTTGGGCAATCCAGCTATACCTGTAGGGGTGGCGAATTAATTAATTAATTAATTCGCGCTACGCGCGAAAGAAAAAAAAAACCATCGCGCAGCCCACTGTAAAGCGTGGTAAAACATTGCCTTAGAAGTTAAGTCACCCATAAGTCCAATTCAAAGTCCGATAAGTCTCCCTACCCCTAAAGGTATAGACGGACTGCCTGACT
>JBBPNI010000452.1:0-22802 GCA_038091135.1 Leccinum fibrillosum | reverse complement strand
GGACGAGGGCAAACAAGGGAGGTAACGAGGTACGGCGACCATCGTGTACTCTCGTTTTGTCAAGAGTACACAGCAGTCGTCGCACGCCGTCTTGGATGCGGCGAGGGAGGTGACGCGGACGACTGGGGCAAGGGCAGTCTCCACACGCCGTCCTCGACGCGTTGCGGTGATGAGGGACGAAGTGAGAGAACGAGGGAGGGCGCGGGCGGGACAGGAACGAGGGGAAGTATTCGGAGCATGTGTGCGTCACGAACGAGGGGACATTGGCGAGGACGAAGACGGGTGGAAGAGGGTACCAACGACTAAGCAGTCTCTGGATGTGTTGTATTAGTCAAAGTTGACGTCGACGGTGGTGAACCGGTGATGTGTGACGGTGCGGGCGGAGAGAATGTGCGTACTTGTTTTTCGGGACCGTCTTCGTCCACCTCGTGCGCTTGCTTGCGTTTCGACATGATGATGGACGATCGGAGAGTCGAACCGTGGCCATTCTTGTAACACGACACCTCATCACAGCGTTCTGAATCACAAACGTGCACGGCGCGCATCGCATGGCTGGCCCTCCCAGAGAATTTTATTGGTCTGCTTACATAAGGTTCAGTGTGCCCCGAACGACGAAGACGACAGCGGCGACAACCACAACCACAACAACCGTCGTCGTTGAAGAACAAAATCTCAGCGAGTCCCTGGAAACCGTAAAGATTGAGGTCGGTCAGAAGCGTAATCTCGTGCGTCCTCGGCGGCGGCACCGAATTCGCCCTCGGAGCCATCATCGCTGACATCCTGCTTGTAGGACAACGACGAGATCATGGACGCGCTGAAGAGCGCCAGTCTCATGCTCGCCGAGCTGCGCACGTCGTCACTCTCACCAAAGCAATATTATGAGCTCTGTAAGTACACATGTCCACCTCTCTCGAGTTCCTGCAGTGACCACAGGTGTCGCAAGACATGGCCATCTTCGACGCCCTCCGATATCTCTCCAACTACATCTACGACATACACACACTCTCGACACCATCTCGCAGATCTCTACGAACTAGTCGAATATCGTCCCCTGTTTCAACCTTATGATCACCGTCGGAGTACACATATCTATCCCTGACGCAACCGTCAAGGAAATCGTGAAGGACACGAGTAGAGGCGTCATATGGGCTCTTTCTACAACACTATCTCAGCGGTCAGACCACGGATTACCTGCCCGTCGGGACCGATTCCGGGTGAGCCCTCTCCGTACCGCGTCATCCGTTTGCTGACCCAGTCTAATCCCTCAAGCGTCCCTCCAAGCGTCCGTGGTCACGAATTTCATAGAGATGAACAAGCTCTGGGTTCTTCTCCAGCACCAAGGTCACTCGCGCGACCGCGAGAAACGCGAGATTGAACGTCGCGAACTCCGCATCCTCGTCGGCACCAACCTCGTCCATCTCTCCCAGCTCGACGGCGTCGATCTGGAAATGTACCAGAAGAGCATACTTCCAGCTATACTGGAGCAAGTCGTCAACTGCAAGGACGTCATCGCACAGGAGTGTCTCATGGAAGTCGTCATCCAGGTCAGTGTTCACGTGTTTACTGTTCCGAAATTCAATAACGAGTCCTGTAGGTATTCACAGACGAGTTCCACCTCCATTCTCTCCGACCATTTTATCCGCCATCGCTCAGCTACACCCGAAAGTCAACATCAACTTAACTGTCATCGCGCTCATCGACAGACTGGCGGCCTACGCCGCCCGCGAGGCGGAGACCGAAGACCCGGAGGAGACCAAGAAAGAGGAAGAAGGTGCCGCCAAGCGACTAGCAGACAAGGTCAGGCTAGCAAGAGACAGGGCTAATCATGCTTACAATCAGCCGGACGCCGAGAAGGTCGAGGGCGTAGATGCTTGGGATAGCGCGGTGGAAGAGTCTGAGAAGAAAATTGGTGTGAACGGTGTCTCGCCAGAAGAGGGAAAAGGCAAGGAAAAGGAAAAGGAAGATGCGCCTGCAAGAAAGTTCCGTGGCATACCAGAAGACGTTCAACTCTTTGAGGTCTTTGGAAACAAGTCGTCGAACTCATCAAGGTACGTACGGTGAGATATACACGAATTACTGAGGTTCTGACAATGCGATCGCAGGCTCGACCAGACTTGTCAATACACATCACGGCGCTCTTGGTCTCGCTCACGGATCTCTCCCTCAGTTGTTACCCAGACAGACTCGAATACGTAGATCGAGGACTGTTCCCAGAGGTGCATTTTATTTCTGCATACACGTGTCTGACTTTAACACCGATCAGATGCAGCTCGGATCTGCACGCCCCACAAACGGTTGCGAACTTCGCAGCACTGTTCGTCGCCCCCATCGACTCGTACCGATCCGTGCTCACGTTGCTCGCTATCCCGCGCTACGTCCTGCTATTAACACAATTTTTTTCCACGCGCCGTTCGATCGCGCATAGCGTCGTCTCGAGTGCGCTCAAGAACGAAACCATGATCGAGACACCCGGGGACGTGGATGGAGTTTTGGATCTGTGTCACGTGTTGATCAAGGATCAGACGGATGCTTCTGCCGTCGGTGGTGGGCTGGTAAAGGACGTGAAGGAGACACGGAGACAAGGACCGTATGTGGAGGAGGAGGATACGGCGAAGGAGCAGGGGTGGGCACGGATGGTGCGGGCTGAGTCGTTGGGGGTGCAATTTGAGGTGGGTCTCCAGATTTCTTGGGTCGAGAGAGTCGAGAACTGACTGGCGCACCGCACTCGCACAGCTACTGCAAACTGCACGTCGGCACTTTGAGGCTGGAGGCGAACGAATGCGGTATACGTTCCCAGCGCTCATCACTTCGAGCATCAAGCTCTGTCGGCGGTACAAGATTCGTGAACACTTGGTGAGATCACACTTTCCTATACTGTACTCATTATTATTTTTAACCTTGACAACGAATAGGAAGACGACTGGCAATCGAAAGTGACCACCATTCTCAAATCTGTGCGCGAATGCACCTCCATCCTCGCGACACAAGTCGACTCTCCCTCCCTCGCCCTCCGTCTATTCCTCCTCGCTGCACAAATCGCGTCAGAATGTGGCTCCGGGTTCGAAGACCTGGCGTACGACCTGTATGTCCAAGCGTTTTCGGTATATGAAGATTCGATTTCGGAGAGCCGAGCACAAGTGGCTGCGATCACGTTGATCATTGGGACGCCACAGGGCGCAAAGGTGTTCGAAGTGGACGGATATGACACCTTGATTACCAAAGCTGCGTTGCATGGGGCCAAGTTGTTGAAGAAGCCGCATCAGGCGACGGCGGTGCATGCTGCGAGTCATTTGTGGTGGCAAGAGGCGGCGGTGGAGGTGGAAGGGGAGGCAGAGGCAGAGGCAGAGGCAGGGGAAGGGGAAGGCAAGGAGGGGGGCAAGGATAAGGAGGGTGGGGAGGGTGCCAAGGCGGTGAGTATTGGTCTGCATTATCGATCGTGACTGACAGGCTGTCGACAGTACCCACACCAGGACAGCAAACGAGTGCTGGAATGCTTGCAAAAGTCGTTGCGGATCGCACATTCGGCAACGGAGGAGATCGTCACGGTTCAGATATACTGTGACACGCTCGATCAGTATCTGTATTACTTTGATCGCGGAGCACTTGCTGTGCGTCTGTCTTTTCTCCTTTGTTGTCGACGCTGACAAGTTTCCGACATTGTCACAGGTCGCTCCCAAGTTCATCGTCTCGCTCGTGGAACTCATCACGTCCTCCATCGACACAATCACCTCTCCGTCGTCATCGGCTTCGTACCTGCACCCGTCTCAACGAATCGAAGGTGTGGCGTCTCCGGACATGATCCAACGACATTTCCGGAACACGCTCAAGTATATACATTCGAAGAAGACGTCGGAGAATCCAGGGCGGTACGACGAAGTGGAAGTCGTTGGGGCGTTTTTGAAGATGGGGATCACGCGGTAGCGGTTGCTGGGTACGTATAGACGCTGGGTGGAGGCGGTGGTTGTTCGATTCCGCCGATCTGTCGATACCGTGTTTTTGTCGTCGTCGTTTTAGCCAAGGCCCTTTGAACTGTTATAACGTAAGAGTGCTGCGAGGAGTTCTTTTCTTGCCAGGATATAATATCTTGGGCTGTGCGAACAGCCTCCTGCCAGAAGCACTCAATGACGCTGCTGTGCCAACAAACAATGCAGAAAAAACGAGGCTACTCCAAGTCATTGCGGCGAAGTCGCCAACATTCTCACTTCTTTCCACTGACCAGTACCTTCCCCTTCACCGTTCCAACCTTCACTGAAACGAGATGGAATCACAAGGTACTTAGTTCGAGAAATTTAAGTCAACTTATTACGTAATCATTACCCCGAGCGTACACAACCGTAGGAAACCTTGCCTTTTCTCCCTACATCGAGACTGGACCCGCACGCCTCCCGCCTGACCTTTCCTTGTGCCGGACCAGGCACCCCGGTCGTGCTTTGCCGCACATGTCCGCGGCCAGTTTGATTTAACATAAATTATTCTGATTGTCTATACTTAGTACTTACTTAGATGAGTCGACGGGGCCACACAAACGATTCAGTTTCTGATCGACAAGGGGGCAGATGCACGTGCCGTTAGCGCAACTGGGGATACTCCACTCCACTGTGTCATCATCTGTCCAGGTCCGGAATCCACTTCTTTGAAGTTCGCGAAACTCTTGATTGCTGCTGGAAGCGACCTAGTATGTGCGTTCAACGAGGCTCACGAAACACCCATGCATAAGGCAGCAGCTCGAGGGTACATCTCCGTCATTGACTACTTGCTCTTGCTTGGTGCACCACTCCCTCGGGATATTCTGCTCGCTCCCTTCTCTGTTTCAAGTCACCTTGTGATAACATCCCCAGTGGTTCGCTTTCTGGTCTACAAAAGGGTAGTCACAACCGCCGTCACAGCCAAAGGTGATACATATACTGCATCTAGCGGTGGCGGGCCGGCCACAACTTGAAAGCGATCGCTTAGAAGCCACGAAGATGTTAGTAGAAGCTGGATGTAACATTCATGCCTGTAATTCGGCCGGAGAGACACCCCTTCACGCCGCGGCGAGAAGTGGATACATCGATATCATAATGTATCTCTTGTCCCAAGGTGCAACACTCCCTCATGATGTCCTCCTTTCCGCAGGTAGACATATCGAGGTCATGGAGTATATTTTATCACAAGGTGCAGTAGTACCTCCAGAAGCCTTTCTTGCCGCTGCGGGAAACTCGCAAACGGTTCAGTTTCTTGCCACTTTGCCAGAGAGTGCAGATCTATATGTTGTCACACCCGAAGGAGATACAGTCCTACATCGTGCTGTACCACCTCCTGGTTCATTTAGGATGTGATCCATCGTCGCGTAATTTAGCTGGAGAAACACCTCTCCACATTTCTGCAAGACGACGCCACATTTCGGTATTGAAATACCTACTCTCACAAGGGGTTCCACTTCCGTCAAATGTACTGCTTTTTGCCGCGTCTGGAGACTCTTTTCTTTTTGATTCAGTTGGTTCCTTTCATTTTACAGTGGACAAGCCTGACGCATCGACGAACCTCTTCCTCGATGATATGCAGCATAGCTGGTCGTGCAAATATGATTCCTCTGTCGTGATAATCAGGTAGGGCGCAATGAACCCGGTTGTATCACTTAAACGAAAGATTGGCTCGATGAGTCACTGCTAGTGACTCCTGTTGCGATGATGCGTTTCCTGGTCCGCGAAGGTGCTAATCCATGTGTTGTCGATGACAAAGGGGATACACCACTCCATATCTTATTGCGACACGACATTGGGAACCGGATGCCGGAATGGAGGGCTATCCAGATGCTTCTCAACGCTGGCGCCAACCCTCATGCACGCAATCTGAACGGGCAGACACCCATTGACCTCGCTGAGCAGGCGGGTCCCTTCTTTGTGAAGAAATCATGCGATTGGTCAAGGAGGCAAATGAGCCAAACGCACACAGGCACCATTAGATATGTACAGTTCTGAATCAACCATGTCACCTTGGCCTTCCTTAGTACCGCGCTTGTAGGATTACATTACTCAGAAATTCGTACCTAGGAATCTAGGATGACTCCACCAGCATGCCTGTTTGTCTACTGTACATCCTGAAATGCACTGTTGTATCTCGATATCATCCTGCGCAAGTGCTGGAATATTGTTTTGGTCACTGATCTAGTGTGCGTGGAGTTGAAAGGTTCGAGTCCGACTGATAGACTAGCCGGGTAACTGTGAGTGGGGAATACCCTTCAAAGAGCGGATGGAAATGGGAAATGGGAACGACAGAGATCTGTTTGAACGGGGCCTCTGCGAACGCTAGACTGGCAGTCAGTAGTACCCGACCCTGGCGGACTCAAGCAGCAGTACCTGGCCACTGTCAGATGTTAGACAAATCACCAGATTACTTTGAAAGGTGATCATACGTACCTGAGCCATAGAGGTTAAGGAGCAAGGAGCGAGGTTAAGGAACTGGGGGATTGTGCCTCTCGGATGAAGGAAAGCGCTACACGGAACCTTACGAGTGATCCAATTATCAGCTTAGACATACATACGTGACGCCAGTGACTAGTAGTACTGCGATCGAGTCCCAGCTCGTTGAAGAGTCTTAGTGAATGGCGGAACCGCAATCGCTGCGGACGATGATCCCAACCGGCCCACATCGTCGACTCCAGTAATACGACATATCGACGAGAGGAGATAGGTAGCGGATCCTCGTCCAAGGACATCAGATACAGGTATTTGAGCTTCTCGGCTAAACAGTAACTGAAAGTGTTGAGGGAATGAGGAATCCATCCCGAAATGCGAGGTACACGCGTACAACTAACCTCAGCATCCCGTCCAGCTGAGTCGGATACGGTGTGTGGACGTTCTTGATGATGACGTACGCTGTGGGAGTCTCACTGGCAGGCTTGGTATAACGTTCGATGGCTTGGAAAACTTGCCAATCACGGTGACGTAATTTGATGTCGCCGGTCGTTCGCCATAGGATGTACATCGATTCAATCGTCTGCCCGACCAAACGAGAAGGCAAAGAAATGAACAGGTAGTGAGCGCAACGCACAATCGACATACGATGATTCGAGCCATGTGACGCACCTCGGGCCGCAATAAATACCCCGCTTTCGTGACAATGTAGTCTCTCCCATCAGAATTTGGAGGTGGTCGCTTGGCTAACGCCGTGTGCAGGGGACTCGACCACCGCTTCATATCGCCGACACCTGGCGGCTGATGCTTCTGTTCCCATCCCTTTCCCCACAGGCTACCAACTGCACCCCACCAACCGCTACCTCTATCGTGTGCCTTCCACGCACGCAGTTCATCTATCCACTGTATCTCGCCCAGCTCCTGGTCAATGTCCGTACATACTGAAAGGAGGCTATTTCCGCCAACGAGCCCTGTCCATCCATAGTATTCTTTCCGCTGGGAGTCATAATGTAAGAAGTAATCCCGAAACGAAGATTTGAACGAGGCTGTCAGACGTATAAATATGGATAGCATAAGCATGGAACACACTCTCCGTATCGAACGCAGCAGCTAATTTGGTTCCGAAGAGGTAGTGAGAGCAGCAGTAAATTTTCCCGAAGTCCCTGTGTTGTTGTGTAATTATTTTTTCAAGTCGCCAGCCACAACGTTATGCAAACTGCTGTAAGTGCGGTCGTAAGTACATGAAGATGCTGCTACGGTCACAAGTCAACTGCTCGCATCCACGATGTCAGCTTCTCGCCATCCATGGCTACACTAATCGTAGCGGCGCACGTTTGCGCCAGTCCCCGACTCTGCAGTGCAACTATATATGGTGACTAGGCAGCGGCGGTGCCGCTGGAGACCTTGCTTGCGTATGGTCATAGTACTGTTATAATACAGAATTTATGCCCGAAATTGGGAAGAATCCCCGACTTCCTAAGAGGACTCCGGGTTTTGTCAGACGCAAATACGCCATTTTGGGCAAAATGCCGTATGCCTAGCTTACCTAATAAAGATCCAAGATAAATCACGGGTTTTTTTTTTTTTTGAGAGGCACAACGGCGAGAGGCAACTGGCTAGCCTGGTCCCTAACGCACGGCACAAGGCGTACGACAATTGTCACACGAAATTGGAATACATATGACGCCACTCTCCACTAAGGTGTCAACGCACTACCCACTAAAAACTCCTGGCGGTTGATGCGGGACTCGAACCCGCGACCCGTGACAGAGCCGGCGTTTGTCACAGAGGACAAACCCAGGGGTGGCATATCCAGACCCACTAAATCACGGTTGTTCATGTGCCCACGAGTTCAAAGTTCAAACAGTCGGTCTTATCTGTGTTGCTTCCTCCGTGCATCATGTCCAACCCACAGAACTTCCACGAGGTCTCAAGGCGCATCCGCACGCTGACTAGTATCCTTCAGGCCTTGAAAGCAAGGTCTCAACCTACCAGCCACCGCGAGAACGTTCCCCGCTTCTTGCGTCACTTCGTGACCCTTCTTACGTGTGGCGACAATTTCAGTCCATCTGCAGCAAAGGTCGTGGCGGCGACGGGTAGCATTGAAAGTGATGGAACAGCGCGAACGCTTCTCGTCACTCAAAATCCTGTCTCAAAATCGAAGGAATCCACTTTGAGGGTCACAAAGATACACAAGACAGAAAAGTCATTCCATGACATTGTCAACGGGTACGTGACAATCAATCGCCGTAGGCTCATGTTTGCAATCCATCATGCTAGACCCGCGGATCCGAGTTCATTGGAAGATCATATTGCGGACACCTGGGCCGTCCTCGAACAGTACGACGGAGAGGCACCAGACGAAGAAGCTGATGCTAATCTCCTCGCTTTGACACGTTTCGTGGTCATGCGCTGTCATCGCAAACTTTCTGCAAGGTTTCACGAAGACAGGCGATTATTTGACGGTCGTCGACTCTTTAATGTCATCAGGGCGTGGAAACCTCTGGAAGGCGAGGCCGACGAAGCCAAGTTGCAACCGCGATGGATTCCTATCCCTGAGGTGTTCGCCAATTTATTGCCTAACCTCATGCCTGCGGGATGTAGACGCGATGTGGATGGCCAGCTTCAGTGGCAGCTGTCCAGCGAAGCATCGCCGTTTTGGGTCCAACTTTTTAGAACGATTCTCGTGGGCTTGGATTACTCTATTGATAAAGCCAAAAAGTCTCTGAAGGATGTTGGCCCGAATGCTCTGACGCCGGAACAATTTTCCGCGGTCTGTCATGTCACAAGCTGGTGCTATTGTTTGTATCTCTTCGTTACCTGGAAGGGAGTTCTGCGGGACCTTTTGGAGAAGACAAGTCTTGGAGAGCATATAGGCAGGTCTCTGAACTTCAAAATTGGTTGGTGATTTTGGTCCGTTCCATTCTGCTTGCTGATCGTCATCATCGCCAGGTAAGAATGAAGAGCATGAGGATGGAGATGGTAAGTCTTGTCCGTGTATACTAGCTTTCTTCTGAGCATTTTTTAGACACGGACCTGATACCGGAACCCAATGAACCCACCAACAAAACTGTTCTTCGATATCTGAAGACAGTTGTGGCTTGGCACACTGCATTGGTATATCTGACCGAGCAGCGCGTCTCCAAGCGAATGACGACGAACTTTCTTGTTGGACTTGTTACAGTTCCGCCGGGTGACAAATCGATGTTGACTGCCGAAGAGCTCATACCAATGTACCACAGACGTCTCGATCCAGGAGATAATGATGAGGCGGACGTGAAACGGAGGATTCGTGTTTTGGAAGAACATTGCAAATTACAAAGGTTTAATGGAACGGTGCACGCGGAGGCGAGTCTTATGGGACTTCTTGTGTATGAGCATCACGGCCGTGTCAAAATCCGGAACAACGGGAATCCAATAGAGGGTGAGGGTCTATTGGACGACTTCTTCGGTCGTCAGGTATGGTTCAATTTCCAGTGCATGTTCTTGATTGTTGATGTGTACGTCGCATAGTTGGATACAGTCAATGAAATTGCGGTCAGCAAGAAGTGTTGTTGGTGCTGCGATAGGCTTGCGAAGCTCCTTCAAAATCGGTTACCCAATGAGATTGGGCTTCCCGGAACTCATGGTCTGGTGTACGCATGGAACCCACCCACCGTGGGGATTGAAATTGAAGTGCTCACAAATCTGGAGGACGCCTTGTGGACGGAGCTTCAGAAAGCTCTCCCACAGAAAGGAATTTACATCCATTCTCGCCAGAGTTCCGCCTCAAGTGCGGACCCTTTTTCTCCTCAGCGAACGATGAACGATCTTCCGGTCATCTTCGCGGAGATGTGGGATGGAAGGGAAACGGACTGAGAATTGTTTGGGTCAATACCTGTTCATTGCACTTCTTCCATCAAGATTATTTCATATCATTACTTTCGTCCTCCCTTTGTACTATCATATTTGAGATCACCTGGTCTTCTGTTGTTCTCCCCCCCTCCTTTTTTTTCAGCAACGAATCCCTTGCAATGTTGTAGTTGCTGGGTTCACACGTATGTATTTTTTTTAATTTTGAAAGGACACACAGTTTGATCGGTTGTTTGTATCCTCGTACGTTCGTTAGTCTCAGTACTTCACGTTGTGGTCGATACTCTGAGAGGTTTGTAACTTCCGCTATTAGATTTTCCATACCGAGAACGGGTGAGGAAAAGCGCATTCTTACCCCTGATTTACCCCCCCACGTCATGCCGCCACCTCCTTTTCGCAAGCATCAAGAACGACTCAAACTATACATTAAACAAAAACACTTTTGCTATCTACTACATCGCTGTGAAAGATCCAGCTGGAATGAATAGTGTGACACGTGCTATTGCTATCATGAGTAATTAGTAAAGGTGATTGTGATAGAGCCGCGAAACTTTGCGGAGCATTTCGTGAGTGTCGAAATAAAGAAGACATTGCTGTCCAGTGTACTACGAGCAGACCGCGAGGAGACAAAGAATTTGTAGTTACCGAGACGCGTGATTTCAGTGTTAAAAACTTGTTAAGTATAATTAATCATACAGTTGCAAACTCGAGACGCAACGACGCCTCGATCTAAAAAAAAAAAAAACATCGGAAGAGTTACATTCAGCCAAGGAACTGTCCTCATGCATGTACGATAACACAGTTCGAAGTAGCTATGAATTTTCCATGACTTTACCGAATTTAAAAAAAAGAGTTATTTCATTATTTCATTATACTTCCTTTTAAAGAGCATAGTAACATTTCAACGGCAATCACCTTATTACATAATATTTTATTTCTATACCGGGTTATTTGTTCCAGTGATTTATTGGCAGAAGTTGTGGGTTACCATAGACCTTGCAAGCAAGGTAACATTTGTTTGAACTCATCGTTTCGATGCCATTTGTACACACGACTGCTACTCGTACAACAAAAAACGATTGATAAGTTAGTCATCTATGACTGTCCTTTTGGAGGTTCGTTGTCCGTACGCGGCATCGGACGCTTTCCTTTTCCCGTTTTCGTCAGGCTGTACTTCGGGTTCTAGACCGCCGAGACTCTTCATAATGACATAATGTAATCCGCGTAGCATTTTTGAGGGGGCTGAATTCCTCCTTCCGAGCAACCTTGACTCCCTTGAGAACAGCGAAATTCTGTGTGAACGGGAACACATCGAATACAAATAACTCCAGCTTCATGCCGTTTGGCTTGCGGGTTTGATGGTTTCTCCCGTCTTCAAGTCGATCGTCGGAATCTTCTTGCGTGCAATGTGATAAGCGAGCTGGTCCTCAAAGGATTCGATGAATGAGGAGAAATTTATCAATTACATAAGCCGCGAGAGTAATTTCTTACGGAGACTCCACTCTATCACCTACCTTGCACACATTGTAGTCCTAGTCAAGATGGGAGCCGTGGCATTCAACCACGGTATCCTATTCTCACTACCAACGATCAACCGGATATGACAGCTTTGGATTTGTCTCGGGAAATACACGTTCGGAGCTGATGGTGCAGGTGTGTGGATGGTCCCAATTTCCAGTCTCCACATTTCGTTCCACCTAAATCCTGGATTTCGCAGGGACCATCGTCTCATCCGCAGATCCTCGTGATTCCCCCCTACGACGGCGCGTATTCCTCACTCCGAAGCGTGGCTGGGAGAGCAGTCCCGATGCGCCTGACGTAGGTGAGTAACCGTCCGTCACTGCGACTATATCTCAGATATGGAAACATCGTCTGACCTTTCAACTGTCTCGTTCCAGGTCTACGTTTGGCATCCTCGGTGGTGGGAAATATCCGCCTCTGGGAACCTTTGCAGACTATGTCATCGTCGAGCGAGATCAAGCCATTCGTTCGCCAGATCATATCGACGACGTTCATGTGGCTGCATGGCCCCTCGGAGGGTTGACTGCATGGAGGTCCGTCTTGCGACAGTGGTTACGGGTCGAATCTCCACTTGCTCATCTTCGTCTCGTTTCACAGAGCTGTCGTCATTAATGCCCGTGTCACCCGAGGTCAGAACGTCCTGATCACAGGTATCGGCGGTGGCGTCGCCCGCATTGTCCTTTAGTCCTGTCTCGCCATGGCGCCAGAGTGTTCGTCACAGAAAGCGATCGCAGTCGGCGCGACCGCCGGCGTCAACTACAAGTCGAGTGCGTGCTTTCGTCATTTCTTCTTTCCTTGCTATCAAGTTTGCCCCTCCCTCCCATCTGCCCTTCCTTTCTCTCACCTGCATTCCCTTTTGACACAGTGCGTCGTCGTTTGGAACAGTGGACTGGCCGGAGCGGCTCACCGAGTCGCTCGCGAAGCAGCGAGATGGCTCCACCTTACTCGACGCCGTCATAGACTCCGGCGGAGGCGATATCTTGGGACAGGTCAACAGAGTGCTGAAGCCCGGCGGAAAATTCGTCGTCTATAGCATGTGCGTGTCGTATTGTGCTTATTTCCTCTTATTCCTCTCCCTCTCGCCAACCTCTCGCATTCATTTAAACACTCCATCTCCGTCTAGAACTTCCAACCTGATGACAAATAATCTCTATTTAGTAAAAACTTCGCATGGGTCCGTTTGCTTGGAGTGGTGCCATTTGAGAAAATTACAAACCCTCCTCCACTTCGTGGGAGTCGGGGAATGGTGTTAACGATTATTAAGATTGATGAAACACTAACACAAGTGGATTCAAGCACCCTATCAAGCAGCGTAGGATACTCGAGAACGAGACGACGGGCGTCTTGGATGGCTGCTGGAATCACTTCAGGTGGACGATCAGGATCGGCGGAGGTGTTGCGATGAGATAATGTTTGTAGGCAGGTCGTAGGACGAATTGCCGTGAACGAGGGACTCCGGAGGGGTGTATGCGTTTATCCTTGACACTCGTGTTTGCCGCTGGCAACGGCTGCTGCTGCTACAAATGTTCTTGCGAGGCAGTGGGTGACGTCGACGCTACCAACGACGTCCGAATCGCCCTCACTCTCGCTCTCGGTGTTGCTGTCCCCGCACAAGAACCTGCAGCTGCCGCGATTGCAGCGGCGTCAGATGATTCTTGCATATGGAAACTCCCGACTTCAGTTATAGGCATCGCCATCAACTGGCGGGGGGTAACCATCACGCTGCCTTGTGGAGGAGTAACAACGACGTACATGTTGCCGGTAGAATGATGTCGTCGTCCCAACGGGATATGGTTAATTACAAAAAGTACGAAAGAATCATAGGGGAATAAGGAAGTACGTGTTAGTTATTTGGAGACCGTTGTGCGACAAAAAGCAGTCCAGGAAATCAAAAAGGTTTATGAGAGAGTATTCGTTACTACGACTCGGAGGGTTGACGGTATTGAAAATTGACATTATGAATCCACCCGTTACGATCCTCAGCCCAACTCTTCATGCATTTGTCTGTATTCAGCACCAGTGATGCACGTTGTCCTATACGATCCAATAAGAATGGTGTAGGATTTGGATAAAACAGTGCCGTACCTTGATAGTGAAGATTGAAATGCGTTATTTCAGAAGACCTGAAAACAACAAAATCACCAGGTTTTAACCCAATGACCAGACCAGTTTCCATCATGCAGATTTCTCCTCCTTCGAAATCACCAATGGGGAGGACAAGGCATATTTGGCTGTCCATCTTGTCACGATGTGCCTCGGTGATTGCATTCAAGTTGACAACCATAGACTGGAAGGGGTAGACAGCAGGAACATGGTTACCTGGAAGAACATCCGCCATCATACTCAACTGGTCATACTCCTCAGGCAAACAGACCTCTATCTAAATCCACTAACCATAAGCTTAGTACTTTCCAGATATTGAAGATGTTCCCTACCTCCTGTCGTAAGTGTTCAAAGAGATCAGCATATACAGCTTGCAAGTCACGAAGCGCGCCCCAATGGTCTCGGGCTTCTCGTGACAGGTAAGGAATTAGTTGATGATAGTTCACTTTGGCGCCATCTTCTCGCTCTAACCAGTACGGGTGGGCGTCGGTAGGTGCTTCACCTCCCTGTCATGATCAAATGATCAGATTCTTAAACTACTGCAAACAAAATGAACTCACCCGCATTGCGTGTCGGTTATACCAAGAACAATGTATCGCTACAAATTTCGGGCTCTCTTTTGAAAACGCTTTACTTTGTGCATCTTCCAGTTCGGCGATCTCGGAGAGACAAGCATATAAGTTTGCATGTAATACCGAACGTACTGCAGCAGGGAGCGTTGTTGAGATGAACGTTTGTAGCGACTTGTCCTTATCATATATTTTGATGCGAGAACTGTGGTAAATCAGCAGGTAGTTATCTTTCTTACATAGATGCACCTACTTGGGGAAAGAAGCCGTACAAACTCGGAGATAAGATCGGGATGAGCATTTTGCCCCATCAGGGTAAAACTCTGCAAGTTGATTGGCAAGATCTTGCGGATCCCGAACGAATTCGGCATTGGCAGCTGCAGTCCGCTCGCGGTCCGTCCACTCACGATTTTCATTAACATCCTTAGGTACTTGAGAACGCCGATTTGCGGTGTGATTGCGATCGTACGTGGTGTCGATCTCGATTTGATCCACCGTCTCTTGTGTGAGAGCAACGGCGTCTGCGCCTCGTTGAGCCCGTGACGGTTGTAGTATGGGCTGCGAGGGTGATACTGGACGTGATGGTAACACGTCATCAACGTCAGTGAGTGGCGGACTGTACGGACGGGGTTGGAAGTCGGTGGATGTGAGCGTGTGGAATGTGAGCTCCTGGATGTTGCGCGAGTGAGAGCGGAAAGGATCTGTGGATAAATGTTCCCAAAGTTCTGGGTCACGTCCCAGAAGGCGAAACTCGCTAGGAGCTGATGTTAGATTGAAATAACAGTACAGAGGAGAAAACTTACTTTGAACACAAAGAATCAAAGAAAGAATCAGACGTCTTCAAGTCAGTACAATCAAATTCATGTATCAGTTGATGTTCTTCAAGAACCTGACGGGCAAAGATCGAAGACATTTGGAGGGGAAGAGCAGCGCACATCCTTCGTATTGTTGGGACGATGGAGTCCTTTAAGAACTTTTGTGAAGGTCCTATTGGCAGATAAATGAAATACAGATTAAAAAACAGTACTGCCACGTACCTTCGGGAGCAGCTCGGAGGAACCTGGCAATGTCATAGGCCATATCAGCCGGTGACTCTATGAGTTCCGTCCTCAAGCGTAACCCAGCAATGAGAATGAGGATGTATATTGAGCCTCCAGCCGCCAAAATGGAAAATTTAGCACCCGTTGAACAGGATGTACGGAGCTGAGTGAGTGTGGGTCGCCATTCTCCTGACAAGTGCGCCAACTCAGCATCATAGACAGCTTTCAAGTTTGGATAGCCCTTTCGCAGCTGCAGACTATGAGTGTCTAGTCAACGCTGCATTCTCATGTAAACCATACGAATTTAAACACACCTTTTACACTTAGCCAATACCTGGATATTGTTTACCATCGAAAGAAAACTGACTCGTACCGCCAGACCCTGCAAGTTTGTGTAGCGACCGATGATGGAGGCAAGGGACTCGTCTTGGAAAACAAGAGGGTCTTGTGTTAGCTGATTGGCGACCTCTTGTACCCACCCTGGAACAGGGTACACTTGGGAATCCCAATTGGCTGCTGCCAGTTTTGCCACAAAAGAATGCGCAGTTGTCGTCGAACGGATGTGTGGCTTGTCCCCACGTTTCCACACACTGACTCTTTTCTTCGACTTCTTTGGAGGGATTGCACCTCGGTGAGAGCGGACGGACGGATGGATGGACCCGCTGCCTTGGTTCCGAGGCCGGGTGGGATCTTTTTCATATATAAAGTTGTTTAGAGTATAAAACAATTCGTGAAAAAAACTTGAACACACCTTGGGCTCCGCTTTGCGAGTTGATGCTGGACGGATCATCGGAGATGGCAGCAGGGGCAATCGAACATGATGAACTTGAAGTTGGATCACTGGCAACATTTGAATGCGGGATGGACTGGGTTTGGTTATGTTGACTTTCTTGCAGAACCTTCGATGCCAGCTGTGTTTGCAGGGACAATAGACGAGAAGATAGTAGTCCGGCCTCGTTTAAATGGGTGAGCCCCTCGTATAGAGCGAGGATATCGTCTCGTTCTAAGCGAAGTAGCAGGTGAGACTCAGAGAAAGCTTCCAGGTGTTGCATCGCTGGACTCGCCGTCTCGAGGATAGAGGCCGCTTCCAAAAATGGAAACGAGAACGGGGTAACAGTTTCGGTTTCCTTTTTCAGACAGACACGTCAGCACGATCGTATCAGGAATCAGAATCAGTGACTCACCGAAGGTATGCCTGGCGCACTTTTGATGGTTATTGCCTTTGTACTCGACAGTCTCGACCTACACTCAGCACCATTACGAAGAGAATTGAAATGTACATACGCGATGAAATTCATCGATCGTCCAAGATAATTGCTTTGATCTCGCCGCGAGAACCGTTTAGAGAATGACCTTGAATAGTATCATTTGCGGGACATATGATGAAGAGCTGTCCTTTTCTTTGTTTTGTACGTTCACGAGTCACGACACACGGCGGCATTCCACTGACGTCGAACGCAATGGCGGGGTGTGATTAAAACTGTTTCGTTCCAAGGATATGATGAGAAGTCCGTAGCTGGGCATGCTGGATTCGTTATAATCAGAGAGCGTAGCATTTGGACAGTGTGTTGCGCACGACAATTAATTGCCATGTCGAATGTGACGTAGTAAGAGCTCCGGCCATTCGTCACCCACAACTCGAACCTGTTGTTTTAAACCGACAACTGTCTCGAATCGCTCGTATAGTGAACGTCCGAGGAGGTCGTCCGCTGTTGCTTACAAGGGATCTAATTGCCAGTACAGAGGCTTGCCGCCAACGGTTCGGTGGAAATTGATGGAAATCGCCAACGAGAATGATATTGACTCCGCCAAATGGTAGTTTTCCTCCTTCCACTCCCGCCAAATTCTTTGCCTTGCTCAGAGCTGCTGAGACATGTGCTAGAAAGTGGCACGAAACTATTGACATTTCATCTATGATGAGGTAGTGTTTGTTGCGCCAATACTTTGCAAGTTTTCTAGCCGATTTCTGTGATCGTTCGTGTCGATGATTGACGAGTGAAACAACTTTTTAAAAACCGAACCATTGTAAACAAGGTATTTGCCGACGAAGTGCGGCCGTGCTTTCTAGTTCAGTATGTATGGGATATGTCACGAATTGTGACATTTAGTGACAGCCACACTACCTGACGGCGTAGCCACGGATAGGCTATTCAAGACGAACGATCACAAATAAAGAGTGTGACTAATCGTAGCGGGCGATTGTCTCTTGCCATTCACCCTCTTAAACTGTCGCCGCTCGAGTCCAAGTCCAAGATTCTACTACTGTGATTGTCATTAGTCTCGTACCCAGACGTGCTGGAGACAGCTGTCACGTCAGCTGGGTTTCAAACTGCGCTGCAGAAACCTCTCCAGTTCTTGAGCGTTTTTCGTTCTACAAATTTAAACTCCGCCCGCAACGAACGCTCCGAACGTATGGGAACGAGACTAATTGTCATCAGATTTGCTGATCGACGTTGTCCTTGAGTAGCAATAATATATTTCCAGTGTGATGCTAGACAATCCCCCTTTGCTAATTGGCACATCTAGATCAAGGTACCGATTGTTGGCTTGGCAGTCGACGAACTCGGCATTGGCCAAGTTGAACAGAACGGCTGACCGATTAAGGTCATCTATCGGGCAAATCTCTTCAACACGCTGGAAAGTTTGGACGGCTGCGTCTAGATCCATTTGGTCCTGCCGCTGGCGGTAACGCAGGAGAGCACGATGTCCCTCGTCAGTCAGCTGTTCCAACGCGTTCATTTCGCGTGACTCCGGTAGCTGTTGCCATCAGTTCAGAAAATGACTACAGCACCATGAATGATATGCTTACGTCGAGTTTGGGACATGATTCACTCGTACCACAAATGCGTCGCTCCGTGATGATGCGAAGGGACGAACACGAGAGTAATATATCATCCGTCTGCGCTGTAAAGTTGGTGACTACAAAGGGATGTCAAACAGTGTGTGGTAGACAAAGGAGTTGCTCACACTGAAGTTGTTCATTCTGGAACACTTTTCCTACAGTACTCTTGAATCGACGGAGCAATTCTCCGTTTCCTAGCCTCGGTCCAAGCTCGAACGATGCGTAGACACTGAATGAAACAGATGAAGATCGATCTGATGGCCTTTGGTAGCTATTGAATGAAAGGAGCAGGGATTCGGCAAGGGTTTACGCAGAAGAGAATTTCTTCATCCCATTCTACGGCATCCTTTGCTGCCGACACGGTTTTGTTGGATGTTTGCATGGTCCTTCCATCGACTTCCACAATGACGTGAAAGCCTGCTGGCATGCGACGGAGACCGGATGCAACATCCGTGGCACGTATGACTGAACAGGTATGTTTGGGATGTCTCTAGTATGCCAGCGCGAGATTGCTACGCACGTATTACAAAGAAATGTTCGCATTCATTGGTAGGTGATGAATGCGAATCCGAGTCGCGCAATCTCTTTTGTCCTTGAGGTTGTGGTTGGAGAAGAAAGGTCGGGCTAGAAGATTGGTTGTCTTGATTCATGAGTGGGACGTGAACAGTGGGCTAGTTCTGAGTGGCAGGTGTTCTGCAGCAGTAGGTTTATATCGAATGCGGTCAGTTGCAGAGTTGCTGTGAACATTTCTGATTGAATGAACGAGGTCCACAGCAAGAACTGCACCTTCCGAACTTCATGATGCATGATGCAATGGTTGGGTGAAGCCACATCCGGACAAGCGAGAAGGCACCGCTTCCACCACACCTTGCAAGTGCTCGTCCGATCCCGTTTCAGCGCACCCACGCACCCACCACACCCTGCCTACATCTCCCATTCCGGCTTCTAACGAGCAATATCTGACTTTGCCTCGTCGTCCATCTCGTCCTCATCCTCGTCCCAAGTCCATCTCTTGCAGCATTAATTTGCTTCTCTCTCTGATCCTAATGGCGTCGCAGCCCTCCCAGCAATACGCGTGTAAGTTTACACTACAATCAAAGCTCACTCGTCTGATCGCCACTTGTTTCAGTCCGCGCTCAAAAGAACCTTGGTCTCGTCGGGGGAACGCCAGATCACGTCCCCGTCTCTGGCTTTGCAGCCCACGACATCCCAGCTCGCACCTGTCACTACAGCAACGATGGAAGGCTGTCTGCCTGCGGCCTGCCAACAGTGTGCGTACCGCATCGTGTCTATCCTCGCCTCGTTTCTTCAATCTCTGTTGACGTATTGATCATTCCCATCCAGCGTTCGCATCTTTCAGGCAGAGGTGTAAAACTATTGCAGGAACTGAGCATCCCCGACATCATCGAGCTCCAGTTCTCCCCCCGCGGAACCTACATGGGAGCGCCCTGGTACGTACACGACCGACCTCGTCGCAGCCTCGTGTTCATCACACCGCCCGATAATCAATTTTTATCTTTATTTTTTTTTCCACCCCACTCAGCCAAGCTCGAGGACGGCGCGCAGCACAAGAACCTCCGCATCTTCTCCGTCTCCACAGGTGAAGAGTTGATCGGCTTCACTCAAAAGTCTCAAGAAAGCTGGGATTTGCAGTACACCATCTCGGAGTCGCATGCCGTTCGCCTTGTCTCACAGGAGGTGCAGGTATACCGTCCTGCCGAGTGGGGCAAAGGCATAGTCGATAAACTCAGGCTCGAAGGCGCATCGATGGTATCACTCGGTCCTGGGTTGAATCCATCCGTCGCGGTTTTTGTTGCGGAGAAAAAGGTCTGTTCCAGTGCCGTTGTCGCGTGCGCATTCTGAACGCCCAACAGGGTGCTCCTGCTAGCATCAAGATTTATGGTCTTCTTGCCCTTGTCGGCACGCCGACGTGTGCAAAGAACTTTTACAAGGCCGATCGTGCCCAGATCAAGTGGAACGACCTCGGGACACAAGCCCTCGTCCTCACCCAGACGGAGGTAGATAACTCCAACCTGAGCTATTATGGAGAGACATCTATGTATCTTCTGAGTGCTGCTGGTCATTTCGATTGCCGCGTCACTCTCGCCAAAGAAGGACCTATCCACGATGTAGCATGGAACCCCAATAGCAAAGAGTTCGGAGTCGTCTATGGCTGTGAGTCGGCTTCTCTACTACGTGGTCATTCTAGAGTTCAATCCTTTTCCGACAGTTATGCCCGCCAAAACAATGCTCCTTGATCAAGGCGTCCGCACGCTCCACGACTTTGGTTCTGCACCACACAACACCATCTCGTTCAATCCCCAGGGACGCCTTCTATTCCTAGCCGGATTCGGTAACCTCGCAGGCAAGATCGATGTCGTTGACCGACGCACGCTCAAAAAAGTATGCACCATCGATGCGCCAAACACGTCCTACTGCTCTTGGTCCCCCGATGGACGTTTCCTGCTGACCGCGACGCTTTCTCCTCGTCTGGGCGTCGACGACGGGATCAAGATCTGGCGCGCGACTGGTCCGCTCGTCCACGTCTAGGCCATCGACGAACTGTATCAGGCCAGCTGGCGCCCAACGCCCATCGACCAGGCACCTGCCTTTGGACAGACCATCCCGCCAGCACCCCAATCGTCTGCGAGTGTCCTGACCGCTGCGCTAACCTCGAAACCTGCGGCTGCCAAGCCTGCTGGTGCTTATCGTCCCCCTGGTGCTCGTGGGCTCGCGACGCCGGCGATCTTCAAGCGCGAAGACGAGAGCAGGGTACCGCGCATGCCCACAGGGAACGGATCGGCGAACGGCAGTGCGATGCCACCGAGGGAGTATCGTAGCCAGAATCTGCCTGGAAGCATGACGAACGGGGTCAATGGGCACGGACAGGGAGGACAGGGAGGACAAGGAGCACCAGGGCTGGACAAAAAGCGGAAGAAGAAGGAGAAGAAGAAGGGCGACAAGGGCGAAGCGTCGGGTACGGCGGCGCCGGTCGGGGTTGGGTCTGTGAGGCCGTCGTTGGACGTGTTGACGAACGGGTTGTTGGAGGTGGAGGCGAACGGCGTCTGCCGGGACGTCCGCATTCACCCAACCATGGCGTGCTTTGAGTTTTGTCACTTTTTTGTGGCTTGGCGCATCCCAGATGTTCACTTGACCCATCATCCGTCCCACCCACGATCCACTTGCCATCTTGTGTGACTGCCAGGTCCAGATTAGCACTCCCAGTGTCCATTGGCTTCACCACATCCTTGCCATCCTCCACTCGCCATTGTTAAATCTTGTTTTCCCATCCCCGCCTACGACATGCTCCCCATCAGCAAGAAAAGCGACCAAAAATATTTCATCTACAACAACGATTTCGATTGACTTCGCGTCAGTTGCGACATGGGCGCTCGCCTTTATGCGTACATAACATCGCTGTCTTGGTATCTAAGCAAGACCACCTATCAATCGAAGATTTTGAGGACGAGATTTCATTTCAACATTTTTCGACAGATGTTCTCACTGAAGCTAGTATGCTTCGAACATCGCTATCGTGGTATCTAAGCAAGACCACCTATCAGTCGAAGATTTCGAGTACGGTTTCTCTCAGATCTCATTTCAATATTTTTCGACAGATGTTCTCACTGAAGCTAGTATGCTTCGAACTCGCTATCTGATTATTATCTCGCAGAACTGAGCCAGCAACGTGATTCCATACCGACTTTGACTGGCGTACTCAAGAGCGAATGCTTCCGTTGGTCCTCCGATTGTGTGCTCCAAATGTACTCACCCTTGAACACCAGGTCACCCCCTCTTAGATCTGTCACACCACGGTCGGAGACGAGGAGAGTCCAGACGAGGCCATCCACTTGGCGTCGGCGATGCAGTTTGCAGGGTTCCGGTCAGTGATTGGGACGATGTGGGCGGTGGACGACGCAGATACGAACAAGTTCACGACCAAGTTTTACGAGAATATGTTGGATGGATGTGGTCGGCTGGATCACACACGAGCGGCATTGGCGCTGCAGAGGACGATGAACTCATTGGTTGGTATTGTTCCGCTCGATCAGCGGATTCTGTATGCACATATCGGTGCCTAGTCCATGTCAGGTTTGTATCGTTGTATCGTTGCCTCGTACTTATCTATCTAATGTCTCTTCTCATACAATTGCTATTTGCGATCAGTATCGAATGTGTGTATGTCTAGTTATGTGGTCAATTGGTTTCCCGAACAGTGCCCCGCGACTGGTGGAGTGATGAAGTGACAAGGTGTCGTATGAGGGTGAGTGAGGGAGAGCAGAGAGGGGGGAGAGTAGAGGGAGAGCAGGGAGAGGGAGGGGGACACGGAGGGACACGGAAACGCGGACGTCTCGTCATCGCATCGTGGTAGGCCATCGTGTAGTCGTCGTCGTCGTCGGTGTCATCGCACCGCCAGGGAGGGAGAGGGGGAGGGGGGAGGGGGGAGAGGAGAGGAGGGAGGGAGAGGGAGAGGAGAGGA
>JBBPNI010000451.1:0-22899 GCA_038091135.1 Leccinum fibrillosum | reverse complement strand
AGAAGGTCTGGCAACGTGCGGGATATTGATCACTTCCATCTGACAGTTTGAAGTTAACATGTCGGACCGTCCTCCTAAAGAGGGGGGTCAGTCGCGCGGTATCATGAAAGTCGCTTTTAAGCGCGTCGATGCGGCGCCCGTCACCTTCGAGTACGCTATGTTCTGACCTGGCTTGCTATTTATTCATGGCGTGCTAGGGATTTGCAAAGCCTTCTTGATGGGGGTACCACCCAGCTCACACCCCGCGCAACCGTTGCGCTAAACCTGATACAACTCATCGTCCGTCAGGCGCCCAATCTGTGAGTAATCTCCGAGGCAGACATCCCGTTTAGATCGTTGACGTTCGTAAAATTTCAGTAAATATCCCAACAACGTGAGAGCGTTTTTCTGCAGAGAAGCTGGAAGCAGCCAGCTCGGAGGCGGTCTTGAAATATTCAAAGGTTATTACCAGTACGTCCGTTTCCAAAATTTGATGGCGGTCGCAGCATGTTGACCGCTTCGTGCATAGGAGCGTTCGTCCCACTCTCCGAGCGCTCCAGGTCAACGTTGATACATCTTGCGGTGTCATGTAAGCCCTTTCAACCATCCCAGTGCCAGGAAACTGCTTACCACCTCTTCCAGCTACCAAGAAGGCCGCATGCAGGATGTCGCTCTCAGCTTCTTGGGGGCACGTGACCTTCGTGACCTGAACATCAGCGATGGGCAGCAGCTCGCGAAGCTCAAGAAGTTTTTTAAAGGGATATTCATCACCTTTACGCATCGTAAAGGCAAAAAGAAGATTGAATCAATTGTTCCCCGCGCTGGATTGGAAACGTTCGAATGGAACAAGAGCGAAGGCATCCAGCAGACGGTAACGGTCCAGGTTCGTTTCACGTCATGTCCACTTCTCCGTATTCACCGGCATTGCGAACCAGACATATTTTAGAGAGGCATGCAACATTACGATTAGAAACCCCGAATCTATTGGTGTCAAGACTGGCGGCGGCAACATTGTGCCCATCGAACTATGCATGATCGCACCCAACCAGCGATTCACGCGTAGGGTGCCGCCAGAATTGACCAAGAGGATGGTAGAATTTACCTCGGATAAACCCAAAGCCCGGCTTGATGCCATCTGCCGTGGCCTCGCGGGTAACGGAGGGGTAAGTATCCTCATGGATGCACCATACTTTCCTAATGTTTGGTGATTTCATTAGGCATTGGACTATGCGTCTTCACCTTTCGTCATCGATGCTGGAATGGTGGTGTCTTCATCACCCACCATGATCGATGGCAAAGTTCTTCCAACTCCCCCCATACACTACAAGGGCAATTCAGTATTGGTATATATATATTTGGAGAACGCGCATCATTCTTTCTTATATAATTTATAGACCCCAAAGTTTGGAGCTTGGAATGCTGTGAGACAGCAGTTCTTCCAGCCCAAGAACATCGCTTGCTGGGCCGTTGTTGACTATAGTCCCAACCCTTCCAGGAGTAGACAAGGAAATGAGAGGTTCGTAGGGATGATTCAAGACAATTGTCGGAAGCTAGGTATGTGAGATGCGTTGCCCATCGTCCTTGTATCTTATTATTCAATCTTATTAGGAATGTGTGAGTCCTCTCGTTTTTGTTGCATGTAGATGTGTGTGAAGATTCTTGAAGCAATGGCACCACTTCAGGTCTACATCAGTGGTTCCGGAAACAATGCGACCCAAGTTCGTAATCCACCGTTTCTGGACCACGTTGTTAGGCCTCACATTTTACAAATCCAGGAATTGATGCAAGCTGCCAGACAGGCCAGCGCTGCACACAATGCTCCGCCTGACTTGCTCTTGGTTATCCTTCCGCCGTCTGCTCCAGAAATCCGATATCAGGTAAAGCGTTACGGGGATGTTCTGGAAGGGGTAAGTGGTTCGATGTCTCACAGACTACAAGTATATGAACTTCTTTCTAGGTTGTCACCCAATGTGTTGTGAGTCCTGACTCTACAATCAGTCGTTTTCGTCCCCTTGAACTTTATCCAGCGTGTCGACAAAATTGCCAAGTGTTCGGATCAGTATTGCAACAACCTGGCAATGAAGTAAGTATCGACTTTTCCTGACAAACCTTGTTGATCGGTTTATACCTGAAGGATCAATGCAAAACTGGGCGGTGTCAATTCGGTGCCATTCGCTGACGTCCTGATGAATCTTTCCAAACGGCCCTTCATGATCATGGGTGAATTTTCTGTTTTCGACGTTTTCGGGCAAAATCAGCTGATCCAAAACAGGTGCTGATGTAGGCCATCCGTCGCCTGGCGTAGCTGATCAGCCCTCTATTGCCTCGCTCGTGGCCTCGTACGATATGCAGGCAATGAAGTACAATTCGTACACGACTATCCAACCCCCACGTTTGGAGACGATTGATCAATTGCAGTTGATGATGCAAGTGGGTGTATCTGCACACCATCTTACTTTTGACGGAAATCCCTGATCCGTCTATTAGAGAGCACTTGACGATTTCGGGAAAGAAAATAGGGCGGCCCCCGCGAAGATCGTGTTTTTCCGCGACGGTTTGTCGGAAGGCGAATACACCAAAGTCGCTCAAAAAGAAATTCAAGACATCAGGAGTGAGTACCTTTCCGTCTGTCAGCGAGCTCAGTTGATCGTTTTCTCGGCAAGACGCCATCGATGAGATGTGGAAGATCAGAAATGTCCCGTCGCCAAAGCCAACCATCACTTTCATCGTTGTTGGGAAACGGTCAGTTTATTGAGGTGTGCTTCCGAGGCACCTGAACGTATCATACTTGTCTTTTCAGGCACCACGTTCGGTTCTTCCCCACCAAAGAGTGAGTTGTCTAGCATCTGTCCTGCATCGAAACCATAAAGTCGTTTTCGCAGTCAAGACGCCGACAGGTCTGGGAATTGCCCAGCAGGCCTCGTTGCTGATCAAGGTGTTGGAAACCCGATCGCAAAGGACTACTACCTTCTCTCCCATGGTGGTTTACTAGGAAGTGAGTGGCGTCTTTCCTGCAGTGTAATGATATCATATCCATTGACCACTTTCCAGCGAGCCGGCCCTCTCATTACATCGTCATCTTGGACGAGAACTTCCAAAACAACATTGACAGGTGTGTTCGTCTACCGGCGAGACGGGCGAGACGAGCTGAACTTGCCTGGCTTTAGTCTGCAGGACCTGTCATTCGTTTTGTGTCATTCGTATGCTAGGGCGACGCGATCCGTCTCCATCCCCGCCCCCGTTTATTGTGAGCAAACCCTTGACGAATCGTTTTTCGATCTGTACTCACTCTGACCCGCATAGATGCTGATGTACGTGTCGTGGTCCGCGAGTGCTTCTTACTCGCATGCTGACCTCGAGACAGCTCGTTTGCGGCAGAGCCGGCTTCCACTTCCCGCCCGAGCTCAGATTTGATGACAGCTCTGCGTCGGTCGCCTCCGGCGGAAGCACCTTCAACCTTCAAGCCTGGCAAGGGGCCTTCCAGGAGGCACACAGGAACATGACTAAGAAGATGTTTTATATGTGATCAATCTTGAAATTTAGACACGATCTGAGGTCCGTCTACAAACCTCTTCCCTCAAGACGTTCGCCTTCCTTTTTTGCGTTGTTGCTGTGTGTATGTACGAATAGTGAGAAATAGGAGATTGTGATGTGCGAGTCGGTTTTGATGATAGACGGAACTCACACCGTAAGACCGGTGTGCCCTCCAAAATTCTTGGAGTGGAAAAAATGGAGTGGAAAAAATGTGTCACATTCATTCATCATTTGTGTGTCCGAAGACGTTCCAGGGAACATACATGGGGCGAATCTGGGGGCAACACGGCACGGGGGCACGGCAATCCTCGTCGCGTTCTCGCATCTCACCCCTCCTTCACTCTCTCCGCGAGTCGCTCTCGCTCGCGATGTGGCCCTCAGGCTGCCCGAGTTCTCACCCGGCCTACCTGAGCCTCTCCCGGTCGTCGCCTGCTTCACCGCATTGAGGACGGCATGCGGTGACCGCCACGCACTCTCGTTCCGCCAAGAATGCACGACGGTTCCCGCGCGTCGTCACCCGCACCCTTTCCCGTCTCTTGCTCACTCTTCTTCGTTTTTTCTCGTCCTCTACCGTTGTGCTCGCTCACGACGCGCGTATCCACTCACCCTCGTTTTGTTCGTCCTGCTCGCAATGATGCGCATGCATATGCATGCGCGCCCTCGCACGCCTTCGTGGCAAGAGAACATGGATGTGCAGGGGTAGCGTGCCCCATCTTGCGAGCACGTTGAGTGTGGTTAACCGCAGGAGCCGAGGATGATTTAAGTGACACAAGTGGTGAGAGTACTCGCAGGCATGCTGGGTGCGGGTGGTCGAGGAAAGGGACGGGCGCGTGATGCGCCATGCGATTGGCGAGGCGAGGGCGAGGGCGAGGGGCGCGCGCATGCATGTGTATAGGGTCTGTCATGGGTACGGGTATATATGTACCTGTGACGACGTTCGACACGCCGTCACACGACGATCACTGCGATCGTCGTGTCGTCGTCGTCGTCGTCATGCGTCGTTGGTGCCACTGCGTCGTCGTGTCGTGTCGCGCGACGAGTCATTGTCGGCGTTGTTTGCATCCCTCGGACGTCGTCGTGTCGTGGTACGCCGTCACGTCAGTTGACGCGTTTTGGTGCTACGTCGCGTCGTTCACCGTCGTCGCCGTCGGTCGTCAGTCATAGTGGCGGCACGCCGTCGCGCCGTGGTCGGTTCCGTGTGGACAAGGGAGAGGGAGAGAGCGAGGGCGGTTGTCGTCGGGTGTAGGATGGGTGAGGAGAAGGAGAAGGAGAGATGGTCGTTGTCGTCGTCACATCGTGGACGGGGTTGGGCGTTTTTGTCGTCGTCGTCGTTGCGTCGTGGCACGCCGTTGCCTCAGTTGTCGTGTCGTGGTGCCACGTTGCATCGTTCGTGGTGGTGGTGGTGCCCTTGTGTCGTTTGTCAGCGCGTGTCGTTGTCGTTGTCGCGTCGTGCCACGCCGCCATTGGCATTGCGTCGTTCGTCGCTGTCGTGGTGGTGGTCGTGGTGGTGCCACCAGCACATTACGTCGGGTCGTTCGTGGTCGTCGTCATCGTCGTATCATGGTACACCGTTTCGTCAGTTGGCGCGTCGTGGTGCCACATTGTGTCGTTCATCATCGTCATTTCAAGAGTTTGTGTTTTGTCGTTGTCGGTGCCACACCCGCGGGTAGGTACGGTTTTTCGCGGGTACGGGTATGGGTCCGTGACGAAGCACCCGCAGGTATACCTGTGACAGACCCTACCATGATGTGTACAAGGGAGGATGGGAAGGCCCGAGGGGCAAGGAGGATGGCAAACTGCAACTTTAACAATTCATGTTCACGGTGTGCTCTGTTGCCGCAGTTCGTGCACAATGTGACATGTCACACATGCTTTGAAATTTTCACCTCAACCGTACATCTCCCCCCACCATGCCTCCCAAAACTCGTCGTTCACAGAAAGAAGAAACTTCAGTCATTGACAATGATGCAGAGACCCAGGAGCAAGTGGCTCTTAAGTCCCATACCACTCCACCAGTCAGAAAGGGTCCTCAGAGTACTATATCTCAGAAACACAAAGTAGAGCTGCAGGAAGTTGATCCCAATGGGGGTCGTTGCCTCCTCACAAACTATCACCTCCCTGTTCAAATGGCTCATATTGTTCCTCGAGCAACTAGTCAGGATCTAGTGAGTTGATTCTAATCTTTCACAGTTTCTCACACATACTCTCATTTATAGCTTACAAGACTGGAGTATGTTTGGGGTATGCAGCACAAACAGTTCAATGTTGATACCAAATTCAACCTGGTGTTCTGTGAGTATTTGTCAAAGTTGATATCATTCTATTAATTGTCTCTCAGTGACAATGGATTGGCACTATCTATTTGACCAGTCCTATTGGCTTTTGGTTCCAGAGGCGAAGGATTTGAAGACACTGGATAGGATTTACTTGAAGGAGAAGAAGACTAGAAGTAACATGACCAAGGTTTATTTCTATAAATTTTCTTTGTAATATCAATTGATGGTTTTTTAGGCTTTTGAGGGTCACCATCACAATTACCATTGTGTTCCTGCTGTTGCCCTGGAGAAACCTATCTGTCGGTTTCCCACTGGAGATAACTCAATCCACCAAACCTTTCTTCCACCCTTTACTCAACTTGGTTGTCTTACAAGTCACATCCACCCCTATTTTGTTGTCTTCAATGCAGGCAAAAAACTTCAAGAGATGGCACAAGCTGATATGCTCATAATGCAGGAAGCAGGTAATGTACCCTGGATGTTAAAGATGATTATTATTTTTTCATTATATCAATTCTATAGCTGTGGGGATATCACTTGGCACTGTTCTTCGCCTGTATGAAGTTTGGACACAGATTCGAGTACCTCAACCATCAGAATGGACTTTTCCTGATGAAGACCACCTTGGATCTGAAGATAATGTTGAAGAACCTCAGGCTGGACCCTCAAATCAACCAGACCACAGATATCCAACTCGATATCAAGGCCGAGGTGGTGGTGCCTCTGCTTCTGGTGCTCAGTCTGGTGATCAGCAACATGGAGGACACCAAAGAGCAACCTTTACCTCTTCCAGCAGTTCCTCTTGTTCCTCTTGTTCCACAGATGGTACAGTGGACATAGATGACTCTGTCTTGATTGAGTCCATTGCAAGCTGGAGGAAGGATGTTGAACCAGGATTTGATGGTGGAAAGAAGCAGGTATTGGTTTCTGAAGATTTGGGGGGTGAGGTATACACTGGAGAGCAGGCTTGTCATTCCCCTGTTGCTTAGGTGTACGGATATTAAACCCTTCTGTATGTTTTCTTGTTACAACATAGAGTCTTCTTGTGTACAAGGCTTGTGCTTGCAACCTTCGAATCAGCATTTTGACACGTTACTTAATGGAGTGTTTGCCGTTTGCGAAGCCACAAGTCAATACAAGTTCTATTCATGTAAACGTAAGTGTAACCGATGCTCCTTGATGCACGCTGCTGAGAAAGTCATTGGCAAGCAGGCAGCAAGGTGAATACAAGTAAGCTACAAGGAGGAATATGAGTTGTTGTATAAAGGACCATAACGCGGTGACTCGGGCGCATCGAGGAGACCGCTGACAGTGTCAGCGACGGCTGCGCCGTGAGATAAGCCGATTGGACTGAGAGGATCGCCTGGGACGAGTCCGGACGACGGTATCATCGTCGGCAGCCATACAGGTGTTGATGGTATTGTCTGACGGGCCGTGAGGTTGGGTGGTGGACGAGCGAGAGTGAGAGCGGTTCATTTTTGAACGCCTGGGGGGTGCGGGTCACGATTTTGTGACCGCAATCATACCTGTACCCAGCGCTACTACATACCCGCGCCGGGCGTCGTCGTCGTCACGTCGTCGTGTCGTGGTGTTGTCACCTCGACATCGTGAAGTTATCCGAGTCGTTTCTGTAGTTGTGGTTGCGCGTCACACCACTGCCGTCGTGGCGTCGTCGTCGCCGTTTGTGGGAGAGCGTGGTTGGGTGACAGCGACGGTGTCCAGGCGCTTTGTGAGAAGTCGAGCGGGCGGTGCGCTGGATGTGACCGTGATGGTGCGTGGCAGCTGTTTCGGCGCGCGCGCGTGGGTGATGGTGGTTGTCGAGGGACTCGGATGCGCCGCCAGTCAGGTATAGACCACCCGGGGTATACCCGTGCTCTTCCCTACACGGTGACGAAGGTCGTGAGCGTGAAGGTGCAAAGGGAGACGGGTGAAGAGCGGCACGTCTGCGGTGCAGCGCTTGACTGTGAGATCGTCGATACCAGGAGAGAGGCGGACGACGCTGGAGATATCATTGGTGAGTTATGATGATGAACTATCGGGAGTGAGGCGCGCCTTGAGCCGCTGCGAGAGGATGAATTGTGCCAGCGGGCTGAGAAGCAGGCGACTAATACTTTTGCAGTGGCAGCATTCTGGACGGCGTCCCGGGATCCGGCAGCGAGGACTTTGGGGGGTCGAAGTGAACCTGAACTTGCATACATAATCACGTGCACGCGCGTTCGTAATTCTACTCGGACGCCCACGTCGCTACCCTCACGTTATCGTCGCGTCCCGTTCCCGGCGCGTCGACGTCGCTCGCTTTCCCTAACCGCAGCTCCTCGAAATTAACGAGCACATCCAACCCCCCTCCATTCACTGCGAAGAACGCGGGTCTAATGATAGACGAACCTGTCACCGGAACCGTCAACATACCCTGATCCTATTTCATTCGAAATCGAGACACCGCGGCGGACACCGAAGGCCTCGGAGGCCTGTTATCTTCGACATTTGATTCTGCACGAAATATACTTACACCGTCCGGAGATATCGCAAACGACAAGGTGCACACGTCACCATTCGCCGTCGCCCAAGAGGCAGAACCGATTCCTCACGTCGACGACGACGACGATGGTTCGTGCAGCACTTTCTTGATTTTGTTGTCGTAATACAAATCCAGTTCCTACAAACGTTCTGCAGCTGACTGAACACTTCCGAGTGTCACAGCATCAGATGACTCGCGAAGCGCTGCGAGCGATTCTCAACCGCGCATGCACGAGCTCCAAGTTCCCTACAAAGCAGCCGATGGTGCCAGTGGCCAAGCTGTATAACGACGGATGACACGCGTCCACGTCATCCGGAAATTCACGCTCGGAGCCATCGTCGTCTCTAGACTGCAGTAAACACGCGCTCGCGATCGGCCTCTCGAAACGCCCGGCTCTGTTTAGATTAGAAGAAAGCGCGAGATTGCCTCCGGGCAAGATTATCCCGTCCTTTTCTTATGAAACATACAGTGTAAGGCTCTAGAATCGTCCTTCGTCTTGTGCCCTGGGCGACGCGATCCATCTCCATCCCTGGCGCGTCTATTGTGAGTGAGTCGTCTCTCAGTCTGTGCTCACTATACGCGACAAGTTGGCCCGCGGGCCGCGAGTGACTAGTGACTTCTACTCTGCGTCTCCGAGACAGTAACATGACGAAGAACATATTTTACATGTGATGTATACTGAAATCTATACATCATCCGAGGTCCATTTACCTGCCTCTTTCCGCAAGGCGTCCGCCTTTCAGGTTTGCGTCGCTGCGAATAGTGAGAAAAAGGAAATTGCGATATGCGGATCAATTCCAATGATAGGCGGAACTCACATAGTAAGACCGACCATGGGTGCCCCAAGATTCTCCGAGATCTGTGGAAAAAAAGTGTCAAGAACGTTCATCGATTGCAGTCTTATCTGCGTCCCGTACCTCGGCGAGAACCTTTGGGTTGTTGTAGTGCGTCACCTGTCGTTTCAAGATCAGCGAACGGGATGCGCGGAAACGAGGCTGGAGAGCGTACGGCTTGAACGATGGCCTTCGCCCTCTTGGCTGGATCGCCAGACTTGTAGAACGGTTAACTTTGACTTTCAGGTCAAACCAGACACGACGGACGTACGTGGAAAATACCGGAACCGACAAACACTGGATGCAGAGAATCAGTAAGCGAGAGTCATGTTGGAGAGGCATGGACGCACCTCCATCGCACCCGAGCTGCATCATGAGGGCAGCATCCGCTGTTAAGTATAGGCCTCAGAGCGGCTCAGATACCGGTGTACATGCCGCGTACGTACCTGGAGTGGCAAGTCCACCGGCGGCGAAATTGACCACCGGAAGCCGCTTCAGCCGAGCAGCTTCCTTTAGTAGATGAAATGGAGCTTGAATCTCCTTCGCGTACGCGTAGAGTTCTTCCTCGTTCATGACGCCCGCCTTGCGAATTTCGCTCATGACGGCGCGCTGGTGACGGACAGCCTCGACGACGTTGCCTGTGCCAGCCTCGCCCTTTGTCCTGATGAACGCAGCGCCTTCGGAGATGCGACGGAGAGCCTCGCCTAGGTTGCGTGCGCCACAGACAAAGGGGATCTTGTAACTGTGCTTGTTGATGTGGTGTTCTTCGTCCGCGGGGGTCAAGACCTCGGATTCGTCGATATAGTCGACGCCGATCGCTTGGAGTATCTATACAGTGCCAGGTGGGCATTGCAACCGGAAAGAAAAACGCAGGAATGAGGCGTACCTGTGCCTCGACAAAGTGACCGATGCGCACTTTTGCCATGACAGGAATGGTGACTGCGTTCATGATGTCCTTGATCATGGCAGGGTCGCTCTGTGGTTACACATTACGATGATGAGCCGAGCACGCGCGACGAAGACGGAATGAATAGGTATGTATGGATGATATTACCATTCGTGAGACGCCACCCTCTGCTCTGATATCGGCAGGAACACGCTCAAGTGCCATAACGGCACAGGCACCAGCCTCTTCCGCGATGCGAGCCTGTGCGGCGGTGAGGCGGGTCAAAACAAAGTTGTGTGGGACGTTACCTGTTCGACATTGACGACGTCCATGATGACGCCCCCCTAGAATACGGGTGAGTCATTGGTGGGCGGACGCGTACGGGACGCGCAAAAGAACGGACCTTGAGCATCTGTGCCAAGCCAGATTTGACCTGCGGAAGATAAAAATGGATTGGAGAGGAGAAGGGGATCAAGTACGCACCCCATAGGTTCCAAGACTGGTATTTCCACCGTCGCGCTGTGTGGAGCGGGTGGGTGCGGGTGCTGGTGTTGGTGCTGGTACTGGTACTGGTGTTGGTGTTGGCGGGCCGCCTGATGGAGGACCATTTGTGATTGTGGTGAGAACAGGGGCAGACATGGAGATCTAGTGATGGACAACAAAAAAGAAAAAAATGGAGGAATGATCAGAGTCACAGGGTGGCGAGGTTGACGGAACGAGCCTCCGAGCATGAGAATTCCGTTTAGAGATTTCTTACACATGCATATACGGGGCAATCAATCATAGCCATCATCATGCACACGCTTGCCATTGAACGTACCAGCGAGCACAAGCAAGCTGTCCATCTGATGGTGTGATCGCATGTGCGATAACACCGTGTCTCATTTCAGCTGCGCCTCTACACACGGAAAAGGATGTCCCTGGGCCTGGCGACGTGATCGATGGTTGCATTCATGCCATGGGTATGTGGACAATGGCGCAAGGAAGTGACGGCTATTTAAACGACAAGGGCACTACAGGTACTTATAGTGAAACCGACAGGTGCTGGGCACGCGTCAGAAACCCTTGGCTGCGAGCCAGGCCGTGACGTCCCTCTTGAAACGGCCACCGGAGAGAATGATGTGCCTCTGATGGCGGACCCTGACTGCGAGATGCTGAGTGTGCTGCGAGTCTTTGGGAAACAAGGACTGCCTGAGGTCCTGTGCGAGAGACTTGAGAAGAGTGTGAGACGCGTAAAAAAGGTAGTCAAAAGCGGTGCTCACGGATGCGTTTCCGTCTACGTTTCTGATCTGGACGAGGTAACGCGTGCCAGCGTTGCGAATGTCGGAGTAGACGGGAAGAGATCCACGCGAATTGCGGCGAACAAAGTAAGGGATGGGATTCACGTGCATTAATATTAATGATGTGGTGGTGGTTTTGGTCCAAGATGGGATTATATAAATACCGTAACGGTAAAGAGAGAGGTGATCCCTTCAAGTCATGTCCCATCTTCCTCCTCTCTCCCCGCTAGACAACTTCCTGCACAACTTCTCATCTCTCCCCTCACCGCACTCCCCCTTCCATGTCTTCCCACCGTCACCCTCAGACACCTGCTCTTCCTTCTCCTCGGACTTCTCTCCGTCCCCACCTCCGCATACCGTCCGCGTAGTCTGCAACGTTCCCCTCATCGCTCCCCGTCCACTCCCATACCACTCCCCGACGTTCCTTCAGTTCGATCTACCAGACACCGACGAGGACCTTTCTCATCCGCCGTACACCCACCGGCCCGTCAAGCGGAAGCGTGACACTAAAGATGACCCTGTCGTCTCCCAGCCACAATCAAAACGTCGTTCTGGTATCCATCGCTGGAGATCCCGTCCATCCCGTCCGTCCCATCGTCCCGCCGGAAATCCGTCTCCTGTCACCTTGTTTCATCCCTCTGCCAACCGTCCATAGCAGGTCTCTCTCTCTCTTCCACTTCTCCCGTTCATTCTCTGAGTCACGCATTCACAGCCTTATTCTTGTCACATTCTGACACCATGCCGCCAACGGCATCTCATCACCCGCATACACGCAGCATATGTACTTGCATCATACTTACTCCATACATTATTACTTGTATCATCGTATCCACATGCATCCGGCCACCTTCCTCTGAGGGATCGCCTCGGTGCCCCACTCCACTGCCCCATACGTCATAGCTCCAGGGTTTCAGCGCACCCATCCTATCTTGGTCCTCTTTCATTTCCAACCAATGTCAGTGCCACAATCAAACCCAAAGGCACTACTCTCTGCCTTCATCTTGGTCCGTTCCTCTTCTCTTTCCATATTTTTCTTCTCACTCAAGTTCCTGTAACAAGACCCTCGCGCACAGTACACTTTTGACCCAAAACGGGATTCGCCGTGCTCCACCCTCTGTCGAAGCGGAGCCACCACGCTGAGCGAGAAGCAGTGTGTAACGGTGAGTAATCATCTTCTCTCGCCAACTGATCGGTCATCTTACTACCGCGCGCCGCAGCTAACCATGTCAGCCACGGAACTGTTCGAGGCAATGCTGGCACGTCCCTTATCGCTCTCTTTCTAGCACTCCCGGTCTCACCGGTCAGTTTCAGAATCATGGTTTCTTTTGTGCACTACCGTCCGATCCATCTCGGACACATATCGTGTGCAATCAAGTCTCGTGTTCGCGTCAAGTATAGATATTACGATCACGATCATTACTCTACTGCATTGTCTCGGCATCAATTCCAAGTTGTCCATGGTGTGCCTTTTTACGGTGTGCTTCCGCGAGTTCTCGGCGATGCTGCGCGGCACGCAAATCAAGCGTGGTCATCTCCAGCTCATGAAATGCTCGGCGGCTTGCCTTGACGCAACGTCGACACTCGGCTGCCGCGTGTGCTCGATGTGCTTCTAGTCGATTATACTAACAACGTGGCGTGGTCAGCCATCAATCAGCCCACATTACCCCTTGGAACTAACTCGCCTCCTGCTCGTGCGCTGCGCTAATCTTTTGTTTCGCCTCGTACTTGGGAATGCTGGGCAAGTATGGCTGCGTAACAGCAACCTCGTTTGATGCCTCTGCGACAGTTTCAACTGCGGTTGTTAGACGTTGTTGCGGGGAGCCCGTCTGTCCAGGTGATTCCCCTTTTCCAGCCAGTTCCCCGTCAGAACGGTCCTTTCCTTTCGCGGGTGGATCCATCACCATATCAACGTCCATCTGGACCGCACCCTCAACCGGTCGGTCTTCTACCCGAACACGTTCTGATCCACTCGGGCTCGCTTCTCTGCGTCCTTCATCAGGCAGCTGAGCACCTGAAATCTCGGGAGATCGGCGTTCGGGTACTGATCGTGTAGGACTCGGCGCGGAGCGTGGATATCGATTCGGACTAGGACTTTCTCTACGAGGTTTGCTTGGTGGTCGAGCAACATCACGGGATGGATGGACCTCCGTCGGATCAGGTCGTGTGGGAGAGGATTTCCGAGACCTGCTTCCTGCACTTTTGGGAGAAATAGACCGTCTTCCCCGAGATGCATATGATGACGGCGGGGCTCGGCGGGGCGGAGAATGAGGTTCGTGGTGATGTTCTAGAACGTCGTGAATGTATGCTTCGACACGAGTCAAAACGGACTCACCGCGGCGTGGCGACAGCGGTGCGGGTCGTCTGTTGTACTCGCTATCTCTAGGTCGTGGATCATCGCGGTCCCGACTCCTCCCCCGATCCCGGTCTCTTTCTCTTCTGTAGTCGTCTCGACCGCGCCATTCGGTTTCCCTAGGACCATACCCCCTTCGAGTTGACGTAGTACGGTTTGGATTGTAGTCATTTCGGGGTGGCCAGACGTCGTCCCTTCGTCGTCCAAAGTATCCTCGATCCAATTCCCTGGGTCTGTCTCTTTCCCTGTCTCTATCTCTTTCCCTGTCCCTGTCTCTGTCACGGTCCCTATCGAAATCTCTCCTGCGGTCGTCTCTGGTATCGTAGCCTCTGTAGTCCCGCCCATGATACGTATCGCGAGAACCGGCGAAATAAGTGTCCCCAGAACGTGACGGAGGGTGAGGCGACCTTTGCGAAAAACGCGAGCGTGCGCCGCGTTCGCGATCCCGGGAATCCCACTCCCTGTCTCTTTCTCTTTCTCTATCTCTGTCTCTGTCGTCCCGTTGATGATGTGAGTACCGGTCTGGCGACGAAGCACGTCTGGGACCAGTGGGACGCCATTGCTCGTCCGAGCCCGAGTCTGGCCGTGTGCCCGTTGACCTCGAAAACTCGGGTTTGGCGGGGAGGTTCGACATGGTCTGGCGTTTCTCGGCATGTCCGAATTCGTCGAGTTTTGTTTTCTCATTGTTTGGTAGACTTTACTTCCCCATGCCAGCTACTGCTAGTACTACTCCTGACCTCGTCCCGCTCGCGACACTCGCTCAAATCGAACGCACGCCGTCCAACGAAGATGGAATCCCTCCAGAGCTAGAAGAAGACCTCAGAGCCTTTGGCTGCAAACTCATACACGAAGCTGGCGTCCTTCTCAAACAGTGCGTGCCCACTTTGCCACCGGCCCCGCCTCGACCGACGCATTCCTGACGTTTACGCGCCCAGAAAGCAGGTGGCCGTCGCTACCGCCCAGATTCTATATCAGCGATTCTGGTATACGTCCTCTATGAAACAGTTCAGCATAGGGGTCAGGCCATTTCTCCCCAAAGTTTCTCGTCTCCTTGATCTTCATGTACCCTCAGGACGTGGGCATGGGCGCCCTCTACCTCGCCTCCAAACTCGAAGAATGTCCACTCCGCATCCGAGACCTCATCAACGTCTATGACCTCCTCCTCCAACGCACCACATACGCCCTCACACCACCCACCGCAGCAGACCCGTCATTCCGATACGCGCCCATGTCGTATTTCGGAAACACGTTCTACGACCTCAAAGACGCCGTCGTCGTCGCCGAAATGCAGATCCTCAAGCGCCTCGGGTTCAACGTTCACGTCGGGCTGCCCTACGGAACGCTCATTAATTACCTCCGCGTGCTCGGACTCATGAACCATAGGGACGCGTGTGCGAGGGCGTGGGGTTACTTGAACGACGCGTGCGTGAACTATTTTTCTCTCGTGATGACGACGATGACGATGACTTTTTTTTTCTGTCACTATATATATATATAGATTACAGACGCCTGCGTATGCGCTATACGCCATTCCCACCATCGTCAGCGCTGCGATCCTCCTCGCCGCACGCCATCTCGGCATCTCGCTCCCCTCCACGCCACCCAACTGCTGGTGGGACCTGTTCGACGCTCCCTGGGACGACGTGTGGAACGTGTGTGGACAGGTCATGCGGCTCTATCGGGATCGCACGCAGGAGGAACGTCTCCGGGTGATGCGCATGATGAACAAGAAGGAGGTGCGAAAATGGCTGGAGGAAAATAGCTGTCCGAGCTAGCTAGCGATGGCGATACGTTCCTAGGCTCTCATTGCGATGTAGCGCTATGTTGTTTACATATCTATTTTCGCGTAGTTGGGACGCCACACATATGACCGAAACCACCGGTTTTGCGCTGGCATAAGCGGTGTGTTTCAAGTTGGTATGCGTCTCACTTCTTGCGGTGAAATCGTAAAACGAGAAAAAATAAGTCTCTCTGGCGGGGAGTCGAACCCCGCTCTCCCGCGTTCATTGTAATGACAAGCGGGTGTACTAACCGATATACTACCAAAGACCACTAGCAGCTTCCCGTGGCTCCGCCGGCACAACAGAAGATTGCTTCCATAGAAGTGGTTCATAGTTATAACTCTTCTAGTGTAAGTAGCAAGTAATGGTAGTCATAATATTCGAAAGTGAATTGAGCTGAAGGAATGATAAAAGGATAATATGGGTAGGGATATGCAACAATCACGGCGGGGGTTATGGTGCATCTTCAGTGTGGTGCCTCTTCATTGGCATAGATTTCGGAAAATTAAATTTCATGCTTGAGCACTCAGGGTGAGCAGCCAGCGGGAGATGCTAGATAGGTTTCAACTCATGTTGTTAGCACAGTAAAAGTATAACCATGACAGAACTCAAAAGTCTCATGGCCTTGACCCTGGAACTTTCGGTCTCTCGTGTACAAACTCGTCGTCACCCACATTGGAAGGCTGGCTCTGTGGACGGGGTCTAGCGTAGGTAGGCATTGCTATCGCAACGCCGCCGTGCCGCTGACTCGGATGCCATGCCGTTATCATCGTTTCGCAGTGACTCGACATCATCATCGCAGTACTGCGGTGTTGTTGTTGCCGTGCTGCTTCTTCGTCCTCACCGTGACACGCTCGGCCGTGTCGTCATCATTGTTTCGCCTGTGAGAGAGCAGGATGACTCGGAGAGGGAGTGTGCTCGATGTCGTCGTGTCGTTTGTCGGAGGCTCGGAGCCATCGTTATCGTGTTGGTTCCGGTTGTGGTTGTGCCAGTGGTGGTCACGGTGCCACCAGCTTGTGTCATTGCATCGTCGCCATTGTCGTCGTGTCGTCTGAGGGCCGTCGTCGTCGATCCCAGGATATACCTGTGATGTTGCCTAACGTTGCCATCATCACTGCGTAGAGTGTGTGAGGGAGAAAGGGAGACCGCCATCGTCGCCGCATTGTCGAGTTGTTGTCATCTTTGCAGGCAAGGGAGTAACCGTATGCGTGTGTTGTTGCATCGTCAGCGACATCATTGCGGGTGAGGGGATTGTCCGTGCGCACCATTGGCAACCGTCGTTTCAGGTTTGGAAGGTGTATGTGCACGCGTCCCGAATCGTTGTGTCGGCGGGGGACATGCGTGCCGCCGCAGTGTGCGTGCGATATCGTCATCACCGTGTTCAACACTTGCCATTGCGTTGCCGACGACGATTTGCATAGTTTCATTGGCATGTCGTTGTCCACAGTGTATCATCGTCCGTGCGGACCGCGCCACGCAGAACACACAGGAAAGCCCGCCATGAGTGCCATCCCCGTTCCCACTGGCAGGTCAGCGCACAGATCTGAGATACCCACCACCCGGTGAGGAAAATAGCTGTCCGAGCTAGCTAGCGATGGCGATACGGTTCTCTCTCGTTGCGATGTTGTAGCGTAAGTAGTTGTTTATCTATTGTCGTGTAGCTGGGACGCCACATGACCGATTCAGAAACCACCGGTTTTGCGCAGGCATGAGCGGTGTGTTGCTCTTTGAAGCTTGAAGCTTGAAGTTTGGGATTCGTTTTGTGGTGAAATCGGAGGTAAATCGAGAAAAAATTAGTCTCTCTGGCGGGGAGTCGAACCCCGCTCTCCCGCGTTCATCGTAATGACAAGCGGGTGTACTAACCGATATACTACCAAAGACCATATCTGGTGTAGCCACGCCGTCCATATGTGACACAAAATGGCGTCGATTTTCACGTGCGCCGGCGGTCGGGACTCCCGACGACTTATCAACTGTACCAGTCGGGAGTCGGCACCTGGTACAGTGCTATCTCGACTTCATCCCTTCATTAAAACACAATGATGCAATTTCCGACACGGAATCACAACCGCCACCGTACACCATGCGGCGAGGAGACGAGTCGGAGCGGACAAAAGGTTAAAACACTGTGATTCCAGCCAAACAGATTGAAGTTGTGCAGGTTCATCAGGAGTATGTTACTTTGCCCGCAGTCACCTATGGGTCGATCGTCTGTCAGCTCTCCTATCCTGCTTCGGTCTCGGCCCTTGAGGTCTGAGGGCTCTGTTCCCTCCTGACGCGCTTCCGTCGTCTCACCAACCATGATCGCTCTCAATATTATCTCTTTGCTCATCTTATCTATCCTGTCGATCCTCTTCTTACATGAAATCTACGCAAAGCACACGGCCCGCCGGTTGCCACCAGGCGTGTCTGGTTTGATGAGCATCCTCGAACTTCCAAGAGAAAAACCCTGGCTAAGGGTACTCCGACTCAACCAGCAGTTTGGTATGTCGATCCGCGCCCACGCAGCCTGAGCTTGATGTCACTTTTGAAAATATTGTCGTTGGACAGGTGATATCGCTTCGTTATCTTTTCTTGGGTACAACATCATCCTCGTCGGCTCTGCTAAAATCGCGGAAGATTTACTCGAGAAACATGGCTTGAACTACTCTGACCGCCCTCGGTCGGTCATGGCCGGCGAGCTTTCGGGATGGGGCAAGATCATGCTCCTTTCCAACTACGACGAGCGGTTTCGCATGCATCGAAAGTGGATGGCGCAGGACATTGGTACCTATGCGGCCGTGGCCAAGTTGCACAGGATGATCGAGTTCGAGACTCGAAGATATCTTCGATGCGTGCTCGAGGACCCGGAGAGGACTCGGGTCCACGTTCGAATGCAAGTTCGATTCGCATGACTTGCCGTTTTCGTTGACGGGGCTACCTAGGAACCTCACAGCAATCACCTTGCGGCTCTCGCATGGTTATGTACTGACTCAGGCGGGAGAAGACCCGCTTGTCGATCTCGCTCGTGTAGCAAACGCACAGTTGTCGATGGCGACCTCGCCAGGGGTTTATTATGTCGATTTCCTTCATTTCCGTAGGTCATCGCCTCGTCTTTGCATGCACAAGGACTTAAAAATATTTTTAAGTCAAGTACGTTCCGTCGTGGCTTCCCGGTGCTGGATTCAAGAGAAAAGCAAAGAATTATGCACTCGTTATACGGGACCTGGTGGAAATCCCACACAATTACGTCAAGTCTCAGCTGGTGAATCGTTTCATCAGTCCTGTTGATGCCAGTTGACCAGATTTGTATAGGCTGCTGGAACGGCGCTGCCCTCGCTATCTTCTTGTATAATGGACACTCCTGACCTCACAGATGAGCTAGAGGACAGCGTGAAATGGGCCGCGGCAACAATGTATCAAGGTATGACCTTGTCGATCTGTCAATCGTTTTGACGTTGTTGTTCAATAACTCAACCACAGGGGGTGCCGACGCGGTGAGGGATCCAAATTCTCGTCTTTGTGCTTACCGCTTAGCAGATGCCCTCACACAGCCCAATTCTGTCGCTTATGCATTCTACCTAGCCATGGTACTGCATCCACGCGTCATGAAGAAAGCCCAACAGGAGCTAGCTGCGGTAGTGGGTACGAGCAGATTGCCCACGTTTTCTGACCGGGCTTCATTGCCATACACGGAAGCCCTTGTTACGGAGCTGTTGCGTTGGCATATGCCGGGTCCACTAAGTATGACAATGCATCTCTGACCGCATCTCGTTTTGATCTGAGCTTGTTTGTAGCGTTGCGGCGTACGAGAGCCGACGAGACGTACGACGGGTATTTGATCCCTGCAGGTTCCTACGTTGTGGCCAACATCTGGTGAGTAAACGACGTCCACAAGCCCCGTTTCCATGTTATTGATTGTATCAGGGGAATACTCCGTGATGAAAGGACGTATAAAGTTCCGTTGGAGTTCAGACCAGAGCGATTCTTGGGAGAGAACCCGGAAGCTCACCCTGGAAAAGCGTGTTTCGGCTTTGGAAGACGGTGAGGATATACCTGGAACGACATGTTAGGGGCAGCTGACGGATAATTCCCGCGATTTTTGTTTTTCGTGCACAGAAAATGTCCAGGTAAGCAATCAGTACTCGTTGGCGATGATCTGAAACTCGAGGTTGATGTCCGTGCGTCTGGCAGGCAATATTCTCGGAAGTTCGATCGTCTGGCTCATGTGCGCCCAAGCGCTCGCCGCGTTCGACATCCAAAAGTACGTCGACAGTGATGGAGTGGAGATCGCACCCGAGCATGATTTGGTGGGAGAGACGATCGTGTTCGTGAACAATCGTATTGTTTTTGCAAAGTGCATAGTTGCTTACTCCCTCTGCATTTTTTGTTTGCACCGCAGTCATCAAACCCCTTTCAAGTGTTTGATCAAGCCCAGATCAGCGGAAGCGAGACATCTTATCCACCAGGAGTTTCCGCTTTTCGAGTCGTCCCAGAGTGGCCCGGGAGGGGAAGTGGCTCGGTGACTCGAATGATGAATTTTTTAAAGAGTACTTGCTTTGGTTCAAAATTTTGGTTCCCTCAGGCTGTTGACTGCAGAATGGGAGAGAGCCTGAGGGGAGTTCTGCTGAGATGTGAAATGGAGACGATTGAATTAGCTGAGTCGCCCGTAGTATGTATTACTATTTAGTGCCCAGGATGATACATTGAATTAATATTTCTGCTCAAAAGTTCATCGTTGCCCTGCTAAACATTTTGGCACTTGCTCCAGAAATGCAAACGCTCGAGACAGCCTTCGAATTCCTAGAGCAAGTGGCAAAAGGCTCAGGCCCCTGTGCTCATCACCAAAGTTCCCAAAGGCTCAGACTACTATGATGGAGTCAGACTCCGTTCAAACTAGTTTGGTGACCAGACCGTCTACGAGGTTTGTAGTTACGGGCCGGAATAACACGGCGACAGCTGTTCGCAGGGCTCACAGCCTTATGATATAGACGGTTTGGTCACCAGATCGACTCCTCGGATGACTGATTTGTGGCACATCCAACACACCGCCCGACCGACCGACCGGCCGATTCGCTCGCGCACTCGTAGAAGTCGCGTCCGATTCAACAGCTTCGTTCAAACACCGTCAACGCGAGATTGCGCGTGCGTAATAACGTTGCCCCGGGCCGGGATGAAGGTCAAATGGGGATTTCTTACGAGGAAAGGGCTTGACGGGGAATGAGAAGTCACCCAGCGAGAGGCGACGAACGAACGGAGAACTCGAGATCGGACCGAGAGAGAGAGAGAGAGAGAATCAGAGCGGGGAAAACTTTCTGCCCAACATACCATTCGTCGGGTTTCGTTACTTATACCTGTACAGTTGGCGAGTGGCTCAAAGACAGAAAGTATCCAAGGCGACGACGGCGTCATCAGATGTGATTCGAGTCTAGGCCAACACGCGTCCGGCGCGTGCACTCTAGTACGAGCGGACCGGTGAACCGGGATCCTTGCAATATATCACGCACGCGTGGGCACGCATGCAAAGCCCGTTCCATCGGCCTTTTGAAAACATAACACACGAAAGTATTCCTGGAACAGATGAACTGGTCAGAAGTCGCAGGGCTGAGACGCAAAGACCCCCAAAAAAGCAGATAGGCTTGTAGATAAATAGACGAGATCAATTGTCATAAAACACGTTCTACGCGCGTGCACAATGATGACGGGAAAGAGGGGGGGAGGGAGCAACTCCGCTCACTCGCTCAAAATAGCCTGCACCACGTTCGAAACCCTCAACTGCCTCAAATCCGTATACGTCTACGCGCGCGCAGTCAGCACATATCTCCATATCAAAACACACACAACACGGCAATCAACTTACCTGTCCGCAGCCAACAAAGATGATGGGCTGTCCGGTGACGTAGGTCATCGAAAGCGCAGCACCGACCTAACACACACAGATTAGCCGGGTTGCGGCGCTGCGCGCATTACTACGGACGTACCTTGTCGTCGACGGTGTCCCATTTGGTGATCAGCATGCCGTCGATACCGCGGCTCTTGCTCGAGGCGCCTGAGAAATCGCGCAAGGCGCGGTCAAACTTGGTCAGCTGGTCAACGGCTTCGTTGCCGACCAAAGCCTCTCCGACAAAGAGGATCTTGTCTGGTGTGTTCACGGAGACGAGCTGCGAAAAAAAAAAAAGTGTCATCGTACGTGCAGTAGAGAACAAAGGTCGAGGTACCTTGGCCAACGCCCTCATCAGCGGCTAATGTGCACATTGACGTGAGCACGACGCGACGAGACGACAACATGTCCAACGACATACCTCGTTATCTTGCATGCGACCAGCCGTATCGATGAGCACGACGTCAAAGTCGTTGTCCTTCGCTATGCAGGGGGTCAGCCTTAGCTGAAGACCTCGCCCGTGAAAAACCGACCGTGCACGATCGCTTCCCTTGCGATCCCTGCGGCATCCTTGCCATACCCCTTCTCGTAGAGCTCCACGCGTCCTTTGCTATTGGTCGCGCCGTCGACCCCGAGCATGCTCAAGTTGCGCACGTGAACCCGAAGTTGCTCGACAGCACCACTCCTGTACGTATCCCAGTTGAAAAAAAAGAACGGGCGAGGAACGCGTATACTTGCCGAAAGGTGTCGCAAGCAGCGATCAGGACGCGCAAACCATTCTGGATGAGCCAGAAGCAAACTTTGGACAGATTGGTGCTCTTGCCGACACCGTTGACGCCGACGAACACGATGCTATAGGGAGTGCGTTGTTGAGAAGAGGTGAGAGGTGAGGAGAGCTTCGTCCGGATGGACAACAGTAGATCTGTGGAGGTCTTGGGCGTGAGGATCCTCGTCAACGAAGTCGACAGTGCCGCCCGAACGGCATTGTTCGTAGCTAGAGGATAGTTCAATCCAACGAGCACACACACCCGCAACGCACATACTTTGGAAACCGCCAACCTTTTTTCCAACGAGGCTCTCTCCAACGCCTTCACACACCTTGTCCGCGATTTCTCTTGCGACATTCTTCTTCATGAGATGTTGCTTCATCCCCTCCAGCACAGGCTTCAGGTCGTTGTCGGTCAACACCTTGGAACCAGTTAGACGCGCAAACAGGGATCCCAGCGAACCCAGAGAGCTCGCAGACGATTGTTTCGACGCATCTGATCGCAACGCTCGCGTGATCACGTCGTTCGTTTCGTTTCCCTTTGCACCAAAGTCCCAATCCTTGATCTCGTACATCCCGTCCTTGGTTCTCGTTCCCAAAGATGCTTCGTCGACGAGACTCTGCAAGTCGAGTGTCGAGGGTCCATTGGCGCTAGCATTCGCCTTGTCGGTACTAAAGTCGAGCGACGCCATGTCGGTCTCGCTGGGGGTCTCGTCACCCCACTTTCGTCCCGCTTTCGCTTTGGCTTTTCGCTTGGTAGACTCGGTGCTGGACGGGAAAGTTGGATAAGATAGCGCGACGACTCGACATGGAGGACTCACTCTGACACAGCAAGG
>JBBPNI010000450.1:0-22905 GCA_038091135.1 Leccinum fibrillosum | reverse complement strand
TACATAATTCGTTATCTTGTTGAACGCAAAGCGCCGCACCATGTGGGTATTATCCAAAGAACAAGACGCTGTGCTGGTCAAAGATCAACATGCAGAATGGGACGTAAACTGCGACCGCTCCATCTCGCATCGAAGATGTGCTCGATCATAAATCAATTATGTAATCACCTATTGGAGTCTTGGCAGGTGAATTCAAGGCACTCTCCTGTTCCCGTGACACGCAAAGTGAAACTCGTGCTTCCTTAGCTTCTCTGAAATTAGCCAGTATAAGTTCACCGGCGATGGTCAGTCCCTGCCAATCATATAAGTTTCATCTCGCCCTGAGCGTTCGTCCGACCCATGACAAAATTGGTTTCATTCATCGAAAAATCCGATGAATATGTCGAGATTCTAGCACGAAGCAGGGCAGAGTCTCTGGAGTGTAAAACGAGATAAGAGAGATTTTTGAGACCTTCCGACGGCGCAGTAGCATGCAATGGTAGAAGAGAAAATGCAGTTGGAACTATCATTCACCTCAGAGGTCTCCGAGTCGCAGGAATCATCCGAGATCATTCTTCACGTCCATCGCTTTTACACGCAAAGTTAGAAATCGAAGCTCCAATGAGGGTTAACCGACACGACAATTTATAATTTGAATTTGGAGCAGGATATGAGCGAATCTCTGCTAAAGAAGACAATGAGGGCATCGCACGCAAACTGGCTCGCATTCATGATCACCCCAGATCCAGTGGTGGCAGCGTGCTGGACTCCCGGTAGAAATCGGAGAAAAGGGAAGAAAGGGAAGAGAGAAAAATACCAGTCTTGGGTGGTGATCTGGACCCTGCTAGTAATGAGATGCATCCTGAATTTATGTCGCTACACTTTGAATTTGTCCACAACTTGGGGCCTGCCATAGCCTAGTAAGAAACTCTGTCCTGCCGAGCCAGAAGCGATTACGTTTTCAAAGGGAGGGATGGAGCCAAGCAGTTGGACTCTTAAATGCAGATCAAAAAGGGTGCCTTCGGGGGAAAGGGTGCTTGTCCGCTTGAACTAATATCACCCTCGTCCAGGCCACTCAGAGTCCCCAGCTGGTTGCTTCAAGTAAACCGATGCGAGCGCATGGACCATTGGCCAGGTCTGGGTATCCTTGTTGGTAAATCGGATAGTGTCCTGCTATGGGGCGTCTTTTATGTTTCAGGCCAGTCCAGCGCCAGGCTCGATATTTGGATTAATGATACGAAGGGCCGTCTACGGGACCCTGGCGTCCAAGAGTCGTCCGATAGTTACTTAGCCTATAGGGGATAGGTATGACACAAAAATCATGATCTGGACCAGGCTGGTAACGGGGGTGCTATACTCATGTTCGACTCGAAATGACCCGACTCCCTATTTAATCCTAGATGGTTGTATTTGTACACAAGTGCCGCATCAGCCTTCTCCGACCAGCGACCGCCATCCTACCAGTATCGCATACATTGTAGTCCACGTCAGAGCACGTATCTGAAATCGCGATTCTGTTGGTCCGTCAAATCCATGAATGCCTGTGTGGGAGTGGATTGCGTCAATATAATCAATATTCGCCCCTACCCACGTCCACCTTGTAGGATCATCGTACCTTGTCCACCTTGACTTGTACAAGCACACCATCTTCCGACTCCTTCTCGATGAAGAAGTCTTCTTCTTTCTCCACGACAGGCTCGACGTCCCGTCGGGCGTTCTCTCGTGCCAATATCCACCGGATGATCAACAACAAGCACGCGCAGGAAACGTAGCAGATGCCGATGATGATCCAGGGAATGCGGTTCCTATACAGTATGCCAGCACGATTCGGGTTGGGAAAGCAAACAAATAAGAGTTGAAGTGACGCACCTTGGCTTATACTTAGATTGCCACATGAACGGACCCGCCGCGTTTCCGATGCAATAGGCCATGAGCATAATAGCGTTGGTCGTGATCTGTACTATACGGTGTCAAGGCAAACGCCATACAAAGAAAGGTGGAAAATCGAACCCTCTTGGTGTGTCCCGCGGTCACGCTCGTTAACCAGGACAACGACAGCACGAATCCAGTCACACCGATATCAACGAGCCAAATCCCAAACAGCAACCCGATCTGATTGTTCCACGGCAAGAACTCGATCATAAATACCCCGATGATCGACGGGATAAAATATACCACGCCGACGTAGGCTCGGCCGTTCGGAATTCGGGCCGCGATCGTCACGCCCGTCCAGATGGTCATGATTTCGATCAACCCGTCGACGCAGCCGAGAAGCGTTGTGTCGAGGTAAGAAAACCCAAAGGACGAGACAATGATCTGGCGCTGGTTCGTGAGTGAATTTGGGATGTTGTCAAGAGCGGAGAAGAGCGCAAAGAGCCATGTTTTAGGGTCTAGGAGGGCCTCTATCATCCTGCATTCCTTTGTCAACACCAAAAAGAGGGCATTGGAAGGCACGAAGACTCACTGTTCCTTCTTGAAGCGCTTATTCTCCACCCCCGTTTGGTTTTCCTAGGGTTGAATCAATATGAGAATGAGGGTGGATACACTGTTCTTGTTCCTCACCTTCAGCCGCTGGACCGCCGTCGCACGCTCACTGGGAGTGAGGAACCATGCGTTGGTAGGAGAGTCGGGGAAGAGGAACCTGCAGAAGATATGATCAGTCACGGTTACGAGTCAAGCACGCCAAAGTACCAGTAGAATATTGCCACAATGAGCGTTATGATCCCTGTAATGACCATCAACCTTGCCAACTGTCAGTTCTCCCACAACATGTGACTGAAGCCAAAGCGCGCACCATTGCCAGGGAGCGAACCTGGGCGTTTTGATGTGTAGAGATCCGAAGCTAATGAAACCGGAGATAATTTGTGCTGCAGTACCAATCAGCACTGCATGCGGACCAAATCCGTCCTCATACCTGTCCCATTCATCAAGACTAGTTGCGTGTTAGCACAGATCACAGCGACCTACTAGTAAGCCAGTAAGGAGACGTAGTACTCACACCAGTATCCAACCCGCAACGTCTGTTCTTTGCGCGTGTAGAACATGGAGCTGACGATCATGAATCCAGCTGTGATCGAACCCTCGCACATGCCCAGGAACAATCTGCAGACGAAGAGGCCTGCAAAGTTGGTGGAGGCAGCTTGGCAGATTAATGCTATAGCCCATACGAAGATATTAAGGCTGTGCGCAGTGAGCGACGGATGGCACGGTTACATAGACGATCACGACCAAAGACTTGCCTCATCCATCTTCCAACTGGGAACCGCTGAAGGGCAAGGTTCTGAGGGTATTCAAAGACCAAGTAACTGAGGTAAAATATCGTCCCGAGCCTGAGTGAGCAAAAACAGAGTTGATGGTTAGACATGTGCGAAACGGTTATCGGGAAATATTGATCCAGTACCAATTGTACCTGTAAAACGCTTATCAAAACTTCCGAGATCTCACGCGATGACAAGCGCTTACTGATTGGTTGACAGGTGAGCACCTTGGCTATCAGTTGTGAGAGAGATCATTCGACTTCCGGTATCATAGAATATCTCACTCTATACCAAGAATTGCCGCACTCCCCAGCGTCGTCTTGTCCATGAACTGCACCCTGCGTTCCAAGGAAGCATTAGGAAAACTGAGACAGTCGACAGAATACCTCTGCATACCAATAGAGCGCTGTACCACAGTTTTTGTTCTGTTAAACCTCGACCGCTTGAACGAGGAGGTCGAAACTCACTGCACATCATCGGAAGGATGTGATAATCAATCTTTTTCCTGTGCAAACGCTCCGAGTCAGTGGAAAATGAATGATGATGCAAGAGCCGGTCGCTGTTGTTTACCTGACGCGCGCTGACTCTGCGGGATCCAGCTCGGAGGACAAACCAGCCACGAGTTGTGCACCAGTGTCCACCTCCTTGGTCGATACGGCATGCGCATGGTGTTCGTGCTGATGTATCTGCTTCTCGTCCTGCGTGTCAGACGAAGCATCGTTGGAAAAAGCACGAGACCTGGTCATCGTGCCACGAGTGCGTTCGAAACACCCCGACGTGTTTCTAACTGCTGCTTTTAAGTGGAGGATCCATAACGAGAAAGAGGCACCCGGAGAAGATAACGAGATCGTTCCGCGTGTGAAGAAACTTGACCAGAAACGGAGTCCAAGTCAAAAAAATATCGCAGGGAGATAACAAACGGTCACAAGACAGCAGGTGGTACTTATCAACGTCAAACCATTCGGCAGGACTCTTCATCCCCAGTTAATTTGTCATCATCATCACCTGCACTCTATAATTTACAGACGTGGAGTGCCAACGATACACCCGGGTTCTAGATACGGTTATCGCTGCCAGCACTGCGGGCCTGGGCGGGTAAAGGCACAAGAGCAAGTTAAAAAAAAACGTTGAAACTTGTTGCCATGTAGTGCACCCGATCAATCACGCTTCTTTGAGTGGTTAGAAAACCGTGTGGAGGGCGAAGCGTCCTGAGCCAATTCCCTGGTCAGCTTCGCGAAATCGACGTCGTTGCGCTTGAAAATGTCCGCGATGATCGCATCGACCTCCTCCGTCACCGGCAGCGGTTTGCCGTCTTTGGCCATCGTCTTCACCTGGATGACCTCCATCATTTGTCGGAACACATGTAGTTTATCCATGGCTTGCAAGCGGACCTGTAATAATAGCATGGACGGTGAGCGGTGAAAAGGACAATCGATCCTTGCCAAGAATCATACCCTCATTTTGTTCATCATGCCCTTCTGGTTTTGAATATCGACCTCCTTTCGCTCTTCGACAACAGTCCATTCGCCATTCATCTTCATCCATATGCAGAGCTCCCATGTCTTTGCGTCGATGATACCATTCTTGTCTAATTCGCGAGCTTCTGTCATGGCACTGTAGTCATAAGCCCAATCCTCCCATGGTAGACCAAACAGTGCACGCTTCATCTCCTCGGGGTCAACCGCCCGGCGAAGAAGATCCTTCATCATGTCGTCTCTCTTCTCCGAAGCCTCCACAAGTACGTTTGCTACAGTAGACTCGCTTGGCTTACGGAATACGATTTCTTCCCGAGGAAATCCGTGGCGGAACCGCAGAACTGCGGCACCACGAACAAATTCGTTCACGACGGGGATGAGAACCATGAAGATGATGAGGTCCAGGACGACATTGCCGAGGAGGGACATATCGAAGGTGGGTGCGGTCGCGCTCCACCTCGGCACCAGTTTTCCAACGGCAAACCAAACGCCGTAACGAGACAAGCCACGGTAAGTCCGACTTGCGAGGAGAATGGACCAGAGCATGTTCATCCCAAGTTGCATTAGAAAGTGGCGCCTAGGAAAGTCCGGACGTCAGTCAAGCTAGAATCTGTGCGATCGGTGGATGCGAGTCGCCGTACTAACTTTCTTCTGGATGCGCTGGTGGTATCGATGTGGCTGACATATATTTCAGCCTTGGGGTCCCGTTTGGTGAAAAACGAGTTTGCTGGGTGGCCTTTCGGTATTCCGTTGCCTGCAGGCATGTCGATGGAACTGAGCAAGCGTCGTTCTCATCGACGTGGCCGCTAAAGGACTCAAAGTGATTACATAAGCCGGCGGACCGGGTGAAAGTCCCGAAGTTCAACAGTAACTTGTGCCACCGCCCAGGCTGCAGGCACCACACGTCCTCAAGTCACTGATCTGAATTCTTCTCACGTCGTGGGCGAAATGTTCAAGCTACGCCCGTGCTGTACAAGTTGGAACCCCTTGCGGACTCGTGTTTCGCAAGAAATCATGATCCGTCGAAAACACTAGGCCAAAAGTTCTCAACTCGGATACAGTGCACCAGTGTAAGTGCCCGTGTGTCACACTCCCAATCATGATATAAATGTACTCAGTAAGTACCAATCTGCGACAACCAATGCCTCTTGTTGGGCCGTTGTTTGAGTCATTTTCTCACATACGCTTGGATGCGCCTACACAATTGCTAGTGCAGGCGCGAGGAGAAGGATATGAAGCCATCATCGATAAAGGACACTTGGTCTCTACGAGGCTAGGCACTCAGGAAAGGAGTACTTATGCCCGTCTGTCACCGAAATCTCCAATCGGGCCGGAGTGAGTAAGTATGCCCTCGCTGCAGCGGACAATGACATGTATGTGCGCCCATGTGCGCATTCCTTGGTGCGTCGAGGGCTGGTCTTCTGAGGGTCCGTCGTCCATCGGCCCAACCGACGGTACATCTGATCAAAGTCTACGCGGTGTAAGTTACGTCCGAATGGACTGAGGTAAGCTTGAGCATGGATGCGGTCGTTAGATCTTATCGAATCACTTTGTAGTAAGGGATGTTGGCATCGCCCTCTCGGGCATAGGCTGCTGCGCACCCAGTTTATGTGTTAGTGGTATGCGATGATGAGTACTGGTTCTCTTGGAAACATGATTTGTCCTGATGAAAGTAATTCCGACGGACGTTGGGCAAATGCATGAATGGCCGTATATATGAATTTACCAAGTGCCACTATCAGTCCATCAGCCGTCACCGGTTCACCCACCGCCAAAATTTTAGCCTTGTTGCGCACCCACTACATCACGTATCTGGAATCACGATTCTGTCAGAACGGGCAGACGAGAAAGCAGGTACGTATCGATGAGGGATGTGGTTTCTGCATACATGTGAGTTTTATAAACAAGGGAAAGGGGAAAGGAAAGGAAACACAAGGGATGCATCTCGGCTTATACTTAGACTCCACCGCCTTTCCGATACAATACGCCATGGGCATAATTGCGTTCGTCGTGAGCTGCAAACCCTGTCAATTCGTCATAACTAACAAACAGCCCGCCTAAGAAAGGCACGCAAAGAGATGATCAGAAAATAGGACGAACCCTCTTGGTGTCCCTCGGTGCCCCGCCGGACCGCCGTCAAGTTGGTCAGCCAGGACAACGCCAAGATAATCCCACCAGCCTTCAAGTCGACGAACCAGATCCCAAGCAGTAACCCCATCTCTGATTGCTCTACATTGCTTCGACGTACGCACGGCCGCTCGGAATCCGGGCAGCGAGCGACGGGCTGGTCTAGACGTTCATAATGATCACAAATCCTTCGTGACATATGTGAGAAGCGTCGTGTCAAGGTGGGAAAAATGAGACGATGATCTGGCGCTGATTCGTGAACGAGTTGGGGATATTATACATAGCAGAATAGAGTGCGAAGAGCCAGGCTTTTGGGTCTAGGAGTGCTCCGATTATCCTGCGATCTTCCATCCATACCAAGAGAGTGTCATGAGATGTATGAAAACGCACTGTCCCTTCTTGAAGTGTTACTCTCCACCCCCGTTTGGTTTTCTTAGAACTGCATCAATATAAGAATATTAATAGCAATAGATACACCGATCATGTGTCTCTGACCTTCAGCCACAGTACCGCCTTCACGTGAGGAACCACGCATTGGTTAGCGAATCGAGGAGGTGGAATATTTGGAATACGCGACCAGCTTTGGTCACGAATCGAGGACGCTGGAGTACTAGAATATAATAGAATGATACTACCGGTGAGCATTATGATCCCGACAATGACTATCAACCTTGCCAAACGTCAGTCCCCTCTCGACATATATTGTCAACTATATCCCGCAGTGCGCACCATCTCCCAGGATCGAATCCAGTCGCTCTGATCTGCAGACACCCAAAGCTAACGAAGCCGATGATAATCTGTGTTGTGACACGAGTCAGTACTTCACGTGAATGGAATCCGATCCTCTTACCTGTCCCATCCATCAAATCTATTACTCGTTAGCACTTTCGATGAGGAGACGTACTCATGCCAATACCCGAACCATAATGATGTTTGTTCCATGCGCGTGTAGAACATGAAGGAGAGGATCATGAATTCTGTCGTGCTGGAACCTTCGTAGATACCCAGGAGTGATCTTCAGGAAAAGAGACCCGCAACGTTGGTGCAGGCGGCTTGACAGATTCCTGCTACATCCCAGACGAGAATATCAAGGCTGGAGTAGTGAGCAACCGGTCGTGCAGTCAGATGATCGCAGCTCTTGCCTCAACCACATTCCAACAGGGAATCGCTAAAGGGCGAGATTTTGAGGGTCTTCAAACACCAAGTAACTGATATAAACTATCAGCCCAAGCCTGACAGGGGAAAAATGTTAATCACGGGTGAGCGATCATATCTGAGAATTTTGATAAACGATACCAATTGTACCTGTGAAGTGCTTCTCGGGTCACCTAGATCCCTAGATCCTCACGCAGTCACATTTTCTTCCTGATTGTTGACAAATGAGTGTCTTGGATATCGTGAGGGGAATCCTGGCAGTGGAATTCTGACATTACGGCATCATACTCTATAGCTTACCAAGAATCACTGCACTTGCAAGCGTCACTTTGTCCACGAACTGGATGCAGTGGATGCTATGTCGACGGCAGGCGGTTCGCTATCCAGAATATCATGAACACTGAGTTGGAGAACCCGCGGGTTGTGTACCTCTTGGTGTGACAAGAAGATCTATCTGGCGTCCGCGAGGTTTCGTTCTTGTTTGTGTTCCCTGCCTGCGGCCGCCACTGCCCGCCAGTGGGAAATGCGGCGTTGATGAATTTTCCGATCGAGTCGCCCCGGGTTCAGTTCATTGTTCCCTTTCCCTGGCCACTGATGGGGCTTTATCAATGTTCTCAACCAGCTTGCGGTCAACTGTCCAGTCCCCTCCACTTCTGTTGTTTGAGCTGCTCCGCTCCAACAGGGCAGGTTAGATGCCGCATTTTTTCAAGCCACTTTCATTGATTCATGGAAGGTTCACTCAGGGCCATTACGTAAACACGGAAGGAAAAAATCTCCGTCCGATATAATAGGCTGTACGGCTGCATCACCGTCACCGTGTAGGGTCGGGTCGCTCGGCTGGGGATAGCTCAGGTATCTTTGCTATGTACCCAGCGCTCGAATAGCATGAAGACCCTATGTACTACATTTGAGGTCCAGACCACTTCAGTATGTGTTGCGACTCGCCTTCTCTAAAAAATAGTCCTTAATGAAACTTGAAAGATAGAAAGTGCTCCTATTATATGTCAGGTCTGTCACTGAACAAGCAATGATTCGAAAACACCCGGGGAATTGATTCGAGGGCAAATTGCAATTCAATCTACATACAATGACTCTATGCCGGAAATGACCGACTCCACCGTGGTGAAACATACGCCACTTCGGTTCTCTGAGTCGCTGATACAGTACGGTATGGAATGCCGGACAACCGCGCTCCATCGAACTCTGAAAGTAGGCACCGCGACGTCAAGAATTTGAACACCGACGCAAGGACACCGAACAGTACTCTCAGGGAAAGATTGAAATTGTCAGACGTTGTGTATGATGAGACTTATCTGGGTTGACTGACAATTTAAAGTAGGTTTGGTTTGATTACGTCGCTTGTGTTGCCTCAATTCTCGAGGCGGGCTGCAGAATTACCTAGCGTCAGCTGGTGAGTCGTTGTACGCGCCCTCAACAACTCAGCTGAAATCACGCCACTGATCAGGCATGATCGGTTCGGCCTGCGCCGCTGCTGGACTCGTGATGCGACAGCAGTTCGCCGCCGCCGCTCTCGCCCTCGATCTCAGGCTGTCTTTCGTGTAATCGGATGGTAGAAAGCGCAGAGGTGGTGTGCCCAGCCAACGCCGGCGCCTCGGTGTAAAGTCCGTTGCATACGCAAGTGTCCGTCAAGACGGTAACGTAGAGCAGATCATAATATTTGTCGTATCGCTCAAGAACGGCACGCAGTGTCTGTTGACGTTCTTGAATCATGGTAGGCCTATCGGACTGCTCTTCTTGCGGAACGTGCGTGCGACATCGTCAAGCGCGGGGAGGGACGTGTCCAGGAGGGTATCGAGCGATCCATCAGGTGAGGAAGGGACTTGAAGAGCCCTGAGGAGGGGTCCGAGGGGAGCGGATCGTTGGGTAGTAGGACCTGTGAGCCAAGGCGTTCAGCAAAGCTGTTACCATTCGGTCCGAGAGTGTCGTCATAGCTGCCAACAAGTCAAACAAGGCAAGACAAGCAAGTGATACAGTATTGATACAGTACGACACATTTTGAAAGTTTCAGGCTGTTCAATTCAGAAAGGCGGAGACCGGAGAAACCCAGGCTCAGGGCCGTGGGAACCTTGTGCTCGCTGGCGACAGGCCTGTCGTCGATACGATCGATGCGCTTGAGCAGACTCCCGGCGGCACAAAGTCGAGCACATTGAGTCCAAAATCCAACACACTGAGCACAAAGTTGGACACACCTCTCAGAGCACAAAGTCCAACATATTGAACACAAAGTTCATCACATCAACCCACAACGTCCGACATCATTCTTTCCTGAGTGTTCGGTGTCCTTGCGTCGGTAGTTCAAATTCTTGACGTTATGGAGCGCGGTTGTCATGTGATTCCTGAAATTCTGCAACTCTCGCCGATTTGCAAAGTCTCCGAGTCGTGCCGTTATCGCTGAAGGCAGTTCCGTGAGTTCATTGTTCAATCATAACTCATGAATCCAGGTCAAAAAAGGAATTTAATAAGGGTCCTCACTTAGGGCCTTCTCACGAATGTCACTTGAGTTTACTAACTCCATCCCAATGCTTGGCCTCAAGGTCTCAAACATGGTGTGGCGTGTTTATACAGTATAAGTACAGCTACAGTAACAGCACTTTCAGGTAGACAGCGCTAGAAGTCTTCGATGCATCCTCCGTCACTATACAGTGAGTGCAGCAGTAATCCGTTCTGATGTCTATCATTCAGTCTCCCCGTTCAAGCCACCTTCACTGTTATCGACAGCTTGGTTCTGACATCGACACTCCTTCGTCTGTCTTTCCGATTACACACACGACGATTTTGGTGGGAAGATGCATGGGCAGCTGCGGCGTTCGTCTCCGGGATGGCGTTCGTCATTACTCAATATACTGCTGTTGACATGGGTAAGTCACTTCAGTTCCACTGATATACAAACGCTAATATGATGACTTTGCTCGGCCTTCAGCTACTAACCGGCATATGACAGGATTCGTCGTGGCCTCCTGTTGGATCACGTCAATTTTTTCAGCAATTACAATGTGGTTTGTAGCCTTTACCACCTCAATGCATGGTCAATTCGTTTATTTTTTGAATTACCAGTGCGGTTCGCATGAGTATTCTATATTCCATCATCCGGATCATGTCACCCTTGTCACGCATCCGTACCTTCGCACGGATCATTGCAGTCTTTTTATTCATTTTCTGTGCAACCTCAGTTGCTTTGAGGTCTGCTTTGTGCACGAATTTTATTATACCCGGTGGGACACAACCAGTGACTCGGAAGTGTATCGATGGGACTCCATTCATGGTCTTTCAAGTGGCTAGTAGGTTATCGACATATAGTCATTCAGCGGCATCTTATCCTTTCTACTAGCCGATTGCATTTCCGATGCAATCCTGGTGATCCTCCCTCTCAAACTCCTTTGGAAGGTCAAGCTTCCACGACGACAGCGTCGGATGATTCTGGCCTCGTTCTCATCCAGTACAATCGTGTCCATATTCTCGGTGGTTCATGGGGTCTTCCCAAACTTCAATAATGTCAGATTCGATTTGACCTTGAACTTGGAGGTACGCAGCTTCCATTATCACATTTCGCAAACGGCTGGATCAAATTATTCAGACCACGTCAGCCTTGATCGTATGCAACTTGCTCGTCCTGGTCACATATGTGTACCGAATGTTCTACAAATTACGAGGTGAATCAGCCTCCTCCGAGTCGGACGATTCGTCGGAGGACGACGACTTTACCACTCGTATATCCGCATGCAGGACTACCGAAGTCCTCACCACCGTGGACTTGGACATCGGCGCCGGTTATAGTGGTGTTACCAGCGGTGTTTTGTCTTCGTCTTACTCTTGTTCCACCGTTGCGGAAAAAAGAGGGGATTAGAGGTTTTCGACGTTCGTTTACACGCGTGTGGATGTGTTCGGCTTCTATGTACATCTCGTTAATTTAACCTCTGTCGTTGTAGATTCATGTCCGCGATCCGCTCAAAAACGACAAATGAACGTTAACAACAGTATCACTATAGTCTATCATTAACGTTATGGACTTGTCGACGATTTTTCCAAGTGGAAAACGACGGTGCAGAGAGTTGAGCTTACCGCATTCTCGCGCCCGAGCTCACATCTTCGGATTAACCGAATTCTCCCTACCCCCCCTCGTAACCCGACCGTGCACTTCAGGATGCACTTGCTCTGCCAGGGCGCCGCGTAGTGCATCCAGATGATGTCCCCTCTAGCGAACGTCGCGATCTCGGGTTGTTATGATATCTATGTATATAGACAGATACCTCACAGCGATGAGCACTTTTTTTGTCTTGTAACACCCCAAAAAGTGACATGGACGATTGCCCACCGTCATTCCAAACGATATCAAGATGGGCCAATCCAGGGCGCAGAAAAAAAATCGTGGCGAGGTAGATGAGACTAACTCGATTGAGACGAGCATACCACACGTTATAATTTGATATTGCCAGCCTTGTATCACCTCCTGTACATCTGATATTCAAAATCTTTTCTTTTGAAAATGATGTGCCAGCAAGGTAGAACCATTGACATAATATTGAATGGTCAATCAGCATGATCCGTTTCACGAATTGGAACTGTAGGGTGTTTATCGACGAGATGACACGCACCGTAGCACACGAGACGAACGGATGCTATTTTCACCACGGACGACAAGACGAAGGCCAAGCCAAGTCCAATAGATGTATATCCCGATATAATGGCGGAATGGGCAGCTTCAAAAAAAAAAATCTGCAGTTCGTCTGAGACAGCCTCTCAGGAGAACAGTTATAACCAATGATCATTTTATTCAGAGATTGGCGCCTCGAGGATGACACGGAGATCTGTTGTAAAAGTGAAATTTCAGTGCTCACCGTTCTGCATCATATCGCAAAAACTCCAAGTCGAAGGAGGTGCTATACACGTAATAACCTCCCACGCCTCGCACCCATAAATACCGATTTTTTCTCGCTCTTGGTTTTCTTTGATTCTTCCACAATCAAAAACGCCTATGAAGAGAAACGACGGTGCAGAGAGTTGAGCTTACCCGCGTTCTCGGACGACGGGTTCGCATTGACATCGCCTGTTCGGCACCACTCTCCTTGTTACAATCAAAGGGACGGGCTTGTATACCTCTGAGGCGTTTCTTATTCCCCGAATTGCTTTCCATCCCCTCTTCTCTTCTCTTCGTGTATCTTCACATCTAAGCTACTGGTTACATCGTGCATCGTTATGTCTACCTTTTACCAATGCAACTTGTGAGTCGGGCATTGGTACCCATTCGGGTTCTGGAACAAATAGAGCTGGTGATAGTCCTCCGCGTTGTACCATGGCCCAGCGTCGATGATCTCCGTCACGATCTTCTTTCCCTTGGGCGTAAAGTGCTTTGCCTGGACCTCCTCCGTGACGCGCTGGGCGATGCTCGCCTGTTCGGGGCTGTGCGTGAAGATGGCGGAGCGATATTCTGTGTACACCAAGCAAAAATCAGGGGGTTGAAGTGCTTGGAAACAATGTTATTCGTGACGTACGACTACCCACGTCCCCTCCTTGCCTGTTCGCCGTCGTCGGATCGTGCGTGCGATAAAAGAACTCTGGAATGATGCGCATTCAGCGTCACAAGAAACCGCAGTGCATTTTACTCACCCACGAGCTCGTCATAACTGACGACCGCCGGATCGAACTCGATCCTCACCGCCTCGGCGTGGTCCGTCGAGCCCGTACATACCTGCCGGTAGCTCGGGTCGACCACACCTTGGTTGCCCCCCGTGTACCCGACCTTGGTCTCCAATATGCCCTTGTTTTGCGAGGGAGGGTAGTGTTTCAGGAAGATGTGCTCGACGCCCCAGAAGCACCCCGAAGCAAACGTCGCGATCTCGGGCTTCTGCGATGCTGTATATAAGAATACGAGTGTAGATGACCCAATAGGAGCAATTCGGTGAGCGGTTTTCTGGTGATGTGAGCGAAAGGGACGTTACCTGAACTCATTGCGGAACGATAGTGAGATGAGTCGATGCCGGACGTGGAAAACGATTTCGTAGCGAGCGAGACGAGTTGGTTCAAACGGGCGAGCATATGTGGACCGTCCTCACTGCGCAGCGTCTTTTGATGCGGTGCGAATTGATTGAGATCACGACAGAGTCACGCGCGCACTGATGATGAGTGATGGGTACAGCCAAAATCTAATCTAATGGCGGTGGTATCGGAAAACCTATCAACATTTTCCGCCTCCGCCCGAGTAGGTTATTCATCCGCAGTAAACACCCCCTGGACAGCCAACTGTCGTCCCGTACGTCGCCCCTGAAACACCGGCGATCGTGAGAATCGCGGAAACGATCCCGCCGAGGCCCTCCCCCGCAATGAACCCCGTTGCGACCGCGAAGCAATACATCTGATAATTGCGGACGAACCTAAAGTGTTTTCTGAAATTCAGCTTTTTCCGCAGAAATCGAGACCAAATCGTTGCGAGAGGGAAAACTCACCCTTTTTTCCAAAAGAAGCCAACGGTTGCCCCAAAGAACATCGCCAATGGATACATGCTGACGTCTGTAGATCATGTTATCAGTTCTTCCGAGCCGGGTTTCGAAGGACATCTTAGCAACAATGACTTACTCATGACAAAAGCAACTCCGATCACATTGAAATTTCTGGGTAAAGGGTACATGTCAGCACAATCGTCGCCAATGGGCACTCATACTACGCACGGAACGAACACATGGTATTTCGGAGGTACTAATTTGTACTTTACCACGACCGATAGGACGGAGGCCACTCCAAGTCCGATGGCCGTATATCCCGATGACGGCGGAATAGGCAGCCTCGAGGACGATACGGCGACGGCAATGGCCTATGTATTCTTCGTCATGCGGAGTTAGGCGGAAAAAGAAAGAGAGAATACAACAAGATGTCATTTGCCACGTACGCGCCATGCCTGGACATCGGGAATAGGGAAACTGCACGTGTCGTAAGCCAGACTGTTGATGCAAGGATATGCCGACGAAAACACGACGTATATGCCGGCGGACATGAATATGGACACGATTGCCCCGCAAAGCTGCGCATAGAAGACGGCTCTTGGTGACGATCGGAGAAGATGCGCGGCCTTGAGGTCCACCATCATGTCCGCAGCTGGGGACGATATATCAGAACCGCAGAACATATTGGAGTCTGGACCGATTTGAACGTGAACGTACCTTGCTCCGCAGCGCCTGTCGTAGATGCCAGTCAGTCACAATCTATCATTCCAATGATGTTAGGAGCACTCACCGAGCGCGAGCATGCCCGAGAGCGAGTTGAGAAGTTCATTCTGCTTTTGAGAGTAATGATTGCCTTTCGCAACGCCGCCAAACACCAATTGCGATGCATTCCCTGATTTTCAATTGTCAGGTGAGGATCGCGTTCATAGCACGAACAGAATCGAGCTGACCGATTGCAGTTATCGGCGCAATGTTCGTCCGTCCGCAGCTCTCAGTTGCGATGAAGCTAAGCAAAAACGCAAAGATAACAGCTACGTAGCCATCAGATGAGCCAATGGCATCCTAGACAAGTAGACCACTCGCCGAGCAACGTAATGCCGACGTTTTGACCAAACTGAACGCCCATGACGATACAGCTTACGACGACGCTCGCGAGGAGAACTGAGCCCCACATCCATACAGGCACGCGTTCGTTCTCCAAAATGGGGTCGATGATCTCGTCTTCTTTCGTTCGTTCGGTGTGGGGGAGTTTCTGGAGTTTCTCAGCCACCGTCCGCGCCATACCCCGGAGAGCGATGTAGAGCGACTTGGAGTTGCATGCGACCTCTGTGAAGCTCGTACAGAGCAATATGAGCGTACCTGGCCAAACCTAGTTCTCGTTGAGCGGTCCACATACGTAAACGGAACGTGATGAGGTGATTACCAGCCAGTATCTCGGTGAAGGGTTATTGATCGGATCGGAGAGTGTCCTGCTGAAGCATAAGGATCTGACAGATTGGTGTCCATCAAGTAAACGGCCTACATGGAAAAGTAGTTCATATATCCCGGTATGCTGGGGTCCGCAGGGACACCGGATGCCTATTGGATGTAGCTGTCAAAACGTCGACTCGGTAAAGTGATGGTACGAGGAACACACACCAGTCCTCTCTTGACGATGATAGGACCTATGATCCCCCATGCCAAGGCACTCTGAACCGTAGTCAGACTCCAAGGTTGCTAAGCAAAGATGAGAAAAGAGAACATACACCACCTAGGAAACTATAGGATGCGTTGACGCCTGACAACATCCCGCAGCTGATGAACGCCGGCGTCCATTCCCAGATCCATCCCTGTTCATTGCGTAGGGATCAGCGTCATACAGAAGGTCAACCTTGGGGACGCCACACTGACCCAGCTCTCTGCCGCGATCGCCGAAGTCCACCCAATCCGATTGAGTGTATAAAACACATGCCAGTCCCAAAGCACCCCCGGTGCGTACTCGCTCACGACCCTCAACGCGATCGCGAAACAAAACGCGACGACGAGCGTTCTTGTCTTCTTCCTCGCCTCCACGATCGCGTGCTTGCCGACGTGAAGCGACCGGATCGTGTACGCGGCCGCAACGCCGCTCGGAAAGACAAGCTTGAGCTGGAGGATGTAGAACCGCCGGAGCGGGATAGTGAACGCGAGCCCGAAGAAGGCGCAGCACGTCGCGAACGCGAACAGCCGGCCGATGTCCTCGCTTGGAGATGCACGGAGCAACCCAAGTTGGTATGCAGCGGGGAAGCCGGAGGTGAAAAGAAGGCCTAGGGATCCGGCAGCGGTAGCAGCCGACTGTGCGACATTGTTCTCCTTGGGTCCAAAGTAGCCACCGCCGAGGTGGGGCGGGAGATAGGTGGACAGAGGTTTGAGGATTGCGAAGCCGAATATGGCGCCGAATAGAGAGGCGCCGAAAGTCCAACCGGTCTGGGGTTGTGTGGTATTAGGGTGATATGATAGTGTCGTGATGAAAGGACGCGCCTTTAAGCCAAGGTAGACGTTACTCGCCGCGATGATCGCACCAAGGAGACAACCGACAACTGTTGCGCGCAAGGTAAACTGGTTTTCCTCCACTGGCTCTTGTGGATCGACCGGGAAGGGATCGTCTGTATTAATCACCTGAGCAGGTCGAGGAGATCCAGGCCTTCCTGGCTCTTCTATGGACATGATGTCCGCCGTTGTGTCTTTCTTCTCGTTCTCCTTTACAGAGTTCTATGTGGCATCAGATGGTAAGTACATAGTTGGGCATAGTGGGAACCAACCTCGAACGCTCCAGTGTCCATCGTGATGCGGCGAGAGACCAAGTGTGGTCCACGGAGAATGAGCGAAATTATATATCTGTCACGAGACTCGCGTCTTTGTGATCGATAAGCGGCAAACGTGGTTGCCCGCTTTCCCAGGTAGAAGTCGCAAAAGTCAATAGGGCCTGGAAATTTTCATAGAAGCGTCTGTTTGGGGTATGTACATTCTTGAACAGAAAACTGTCTGTAAGCCAACAATGGTAGGGAGAAGTACTCTTCGTCCACCAAACTTTATTTTGTCATCAACCATGCTGCCTTACCTACCAGCAGTTTCCTGATCCTCTTGTTATCTATTTCGTATGGGCTTGCATATGTCTGCCAACAGTTGTTCCATATGATCAAATCAGGTAGCCTCGGTCTGCGTGAGCATTAAGCGGCTCTCTTGGATTGGTAGCCGGCGAATTCGAAGGACAGCGAACTAATTTGGTAACAGAAGCATATGCTCGATATGTGTCGCAATGATGGGAGATAAGTAAGTACGACAATTGCTAATGGCCACGGGGTTAGAAACTTTCCGCTCATTTCAGGCGCCGACCGATGTGTACGACCCGGGCACGACCGATCACAGAGTCCGAACACCAAGTCGCGTTCACGTCCAAAATTATGAGTCTCTCGTCCTTTTTTTCGTCTTTCTTGAACGTCGTCCACGCCGACGCAGAGGAGCAGGAGAATGCGGAAGTCGTGGTTGCAGAACCCGTAGAGGTGACGGAGGAGGAAGCGGAGCCAGAGGACGTCAGTGCGACCCCATACCATTCGGTCATTCCTTCGTTGAACATTTTCGTCTTCAGTTGCAACCGATATACCGTGACGAATGCAAGAGTACGGCCAAATGCGCACCTTTGACGCGGCACTTTGAGCATTGCCAGGAAAAGATCTCGGAGGGCAAGGGATACAAGGGCGAGGATTGTGTGGAAGAATTGTAAGTCTCGCTCATGTCTCTCTTGTGTAGTAAGTTGACGACTAATCTCGCCAGATGTACGTTTTCGTCTCTCTTCTCTTCCCGGTGACGCAACTGACACTGTTGTGATTGCACTTTCCCAACGCCAGTCCAGTACGTATTGCACAGGTCGTAAGCACATTCGAATACTAACCCTACATGTTTAGCATGATGCACTGCGTCGACGTATGTTGTCTCGTTCTTGCTGGTTACACCATCTCATATTCTCTTCAGGCTTGTGCAGGACCAAAACTCTTCACCAAGTTGAAGTAGATGCACGCTTATTAAGTGGTTACTCTAGGTAAGAATCTTTCCTTCGCCGGAATTCACATCCCTGACTGTTTGATAGACTAGATTCCTCACGAGCCTCATCCGAGGGTGGAATATATACTTTTTACATCCTCTTTGCTGTGAGATTGCTCGGAACAGGGACGGGATGAAATTGGCCGACTACGCTCGGAACATGTTGTGAGATTACGCTTCCGCGTGGGTCAACAGCGACAATCGCGCGAAAATGGTTCGATGCGCAGCGTTGCTACACTGCGGTCAACAATTTCTCTTTGTTTGAGTAAAACCAAGTTTTCATTTACATCATTTGCTTGCCGACGGAGTGTCTCTCGGGTGCATGAAGCGTTCAAACGTTCACCTGAAGTTCGTCGTCTGTCCGCTGGCGGTGACTCTAGTATAAGAGCGCGACTAGTAACTGTTAAGCAGTGTACACTTTACGTATTCAGCGTACGCTACCGAAATTAGTAGTCCCCCGAACAGGGTTCACTTCTTACCGTCAGGCAAGGTTGGTTTGTACTTTCAACTTAACGGATTGTTGTCTCACTTTCTCAAGTGTGGAAGCAACAAAAGATGTCGGGTACAACTTTGACTGTATCCGGGACGGGTGAAACCTCCCCCCAAGGGACGCAACCCCCAATTGCCCTACTTCTACCACTGTTGCAGTCCGTCCTGTCTGGGTCGTTACTCCTGTTCCGTCTCGGATTCAGCTTCCTTCTCACCTTAACGTCCCCGCTACACATCCCCTGGTCCATCGTTCGCGTCCTGCTCGCGCCCGTCCTCACCGTCGTCAAAATCGCGCTCGACTTTTGCGTCTTCACCCCGTTCTCGATCGTCCGCGCGGTTGCGGTAGCGCTGTATCCCATCTACGTATTCTGTGCCGCTGCGTGCCTCTTTGGGGCTGCGGTCGGGATCTTTGGCCACTATGTCTCCACCACGATTCAGAACGCCCTCCCTCGTTCGAAATACTTTGCCCCTAGGCCTCCGGGTGCTGCGCCACCCCTGGCAGCTCCCCCGCCACCTTCCCAAGTGATGCTGCGCAAGCGGAAACGAAGATTCGTGCGGATGCAGTAGAAGTAGAAAAGTGACGGTCCCGCTCTTTCCTTGTTTCTTTGTTGTACACGCCGGAAGTGTAACCATTTTTAAATCACAGATCGTACATACATGGCTTGCACGAGCGTACATCCGGCAGCCTGTGACACTATAATGTTGTGCATATATTGCGGTCTTTGTGGTTTTATGTCCATTCTCTGATCCTTGTTCTTACGAACTATTGTTCTGACGTTTTCAGGGGTGGCATAGCTCTAGACACCCAACATAACTCTGCGTGATCGTTTGCCCACCTGACCATCGACTTCACTAGGTTCATCCCAGTCAGATTGTAACATTGCTCACCATGATTGCAATGATATGCATACACCTTCCCCCTGGATCTGTGGACGATCAGATATCACGAGGTACGCTCGTCCGAGTCGCTCCATACCATTGCCCTTAACCCTACCATTCGCCTAGAAAATGTACAAGAAGGCCGAAGTTTGCTGCTGAACCGCAGAGGAAATCGACCGCTCTAACGACGTCCGTAACTGGAGACCGCCTCACCGCCCACGAATACCACTTCGTCACCTCTGACGGTATCGTCAATGAAAACTTCGTTGAGCGGTTCTCGAGCGAAGTTCAGGTCTCCGAAGCGCGCTCGTTTTACGGCTTCCAGAATGTCCGCCCTCTTGATCGACGTATACGTCAGGAATCCAGAGGAGCGCCAGCGCCTGTTTGACGCCATCAAGACCATCCCGTGCTTCCGGCGCAAGGCCGAGTGGGCGCGAAGTCGAGAAGAATCAAAATTCGATTGAGAAGCAACCCACGGGCTGGGTAGTCGGTATCAGCAGACGGAACTGGCGCGCGTACGTCTTTTACCTCGTCTTTGAGCAGTTTTGTTTCTTACCTTGATAGATCTTCCCATCTAATTATGTATGCTATCCTATCTCGATACTGTATCCCTGCCTTCGACGTCCACCCTGGTCGGGTTTTCCCTACCGCTTTCCCGATTGCTCCCTTTCATCATACTTCGTACGCGCCAAGCTCCTGCACTTCTTGGTCAAAAGATTCTGGTGAGCATCGACCAACGGGACGCGCACTTGCGATGCCCTAACGGTTATTCGGTCCGTGCGCTCGGAAAAGCATATGACAAGGAAATGGGACGAGTTTTTTTTTTAAGTTTGAAGTTCCGTATCGACCCCTAAGGAGATCAGTGGGTTGTCCCGCCAAAGGTGGTGCCTTTCTGTGGGACTAGCACCTGCCCCTGACGAGGACGCGCTCTGTGAACTTGCGTGAAAGACGGTAGTCGCACTGGACGATGAGGTCTTGCGCTTTCGAGGGCAAAGACGTGATGGGCGTCGTCGCTGAGCGGGTTTGGGTCGTGAGGCTTTGTGAACAGAGTTATGCCGGTGGCTAATATCTCCTAACATACGAGGGCGGGGGCGGGGCGGTTCGACGTGGACGGACACGGTGTGGAGCAAGAGGTTGGAGACAACGGCTGCTGGTAGCGTGCGCCGGGTCTGAGAGCGAGCAGGTTATGGTCGACGACGGTGCGTGCGGAGTCAGTGTTGCGGGCGTGGACGACGTACGCCGAAGTTTGTCCAGATTTTGTGTGGGACTAAGTTGCAGCGAATGCGGTAGTGTGCGCACGGGGTGAATGCCCCTGATGAACCCCTAATTATTCATGTTTTGACCGATACATTCTGACCATCGACTCGCTCTTTGATGGCAAGGTCTAGTTCGATCGAAGACACTGTCGCGTCCTTGTCACTAGGTTCATCCCACCCAGATTGTAACGATGACTCTTGCAATATGAAACTACCTTGCCCTGGATCAGTGGAGGATTCTGGAGCAGGATATCACGACCTTCATAGCAGGTTTGTGGGCGAGGTCGATCTGCCTGAATGTACGTGTTCTAGCTCTACCTACGTTTGTCATCGCTCACGCGTTCGTTCGGCAGGCGAGGAGCCTCTTTTAAAGCCCTCCAGCCGTCGATTCGTGCTCTTTCCCATACAATATCACGAGGTACGCTCGTCCGAGTCACTCCATACTTTCCACTACCCTTGACCATACTAGTAGATATGGAAGATGTACAAGAAGGCCGAAGCTTGCTTCTGGACCGCAGAGAAAATTGATACCTCCAACGACGTCCGCGACTGGACAGACCGTCTCACCGCCAACGAACGCCACTTCGTCTCCCACGTCCTCGCTTTCTTCGCCGCTTCTGACGGTATCGTCAACCTCGTCAAGCGGTTCTCGAGCGAAGTCCAGGTTGCCGAAGCGCGTTCGTTTTACGGCTTCCAGATCATGATGGAGAATGTCCACTCGGAAACGTACTCCCTCTTGATCGATGCGTACGTCAGGGAACCGGAGGAGCGCCAGCGCCTGTTTGACGCCATCGAGACCATCCCGTGCTCCCAGCGCAAGGCCAAGTGGGCGCTCAAGTTGATCTCGGGTACAGGCCACTACGAATTGACCTTTGCTGAGAGGCTCGTCGCGTTCGCCGCCGTCAAGGGCATCTTCTTCTCCAGCTCGTTCGCAGTGATATCTTGGCTCAAGAGACGTGGGCTCATGCCTGGCCTCGCCCTCGCCAGCGAGCTCATTAGCCGTGACAAGGGTATGCACACCGACTTTGTGTTTCTCCTGCTCGGGGATCTGAGGCGTAGGCCACACCCCGACGTCATTGAGCGCATCATTACCGAGGCTGTCGAGATCGAGAAAGAGTTTTTGACTGGTACGTCCCTAGTGTGCCGTTCCTTTTCCCTTGCGCGCCCGCATACTCATTCTTGCTTGCTTACGACTGACACACCCTCCAAGACGCCCTTCCCGTGTCAGTAATTGGCATGAACACCCAGCTCATGTGCCAATACATCGAATTCGTCGCCGACCGCCTGCTCGCGTCCCTGGGCAACACCCAAGCATACTATGGCGTGGAGAATCCATTCGACTTCATGGACATGACCTCGCTCCAGGCGAGAACTAACGTTATCGAGCGGCGGACGTCCGAGTACGGAATGGCGCGCGTGGGGGAGTATCTCCCGAGACCATCGTCGTCGGCGCCACCTAGGAGGCTCAGTGATGGAAGTAGACGATTGTGCGCCGATCTTTTGTGTCGCTTTCCGTGGTGCCGGGCTGATGTTGTATAGTTTGCTAGACGAGGACTTTTGATGTTTGCTCAACTCTTCAAGGTTCGACCTTCCACGGCGTCATTCCCCTGTACCGATTTTATGTGCATCGTCTCCGATACGCACTGCAATTTATTCGTATGTATTGTATGTATTGTATGTATTGTATGTATTGTATGTATTGTATGTATTGTATGTATTGTATGTATTGTATGTATTGTATGTATTGTATGTATTGTATGTATTGTATGTATTG
>JBBPNI010000449.1:0-22992 GCA_038091135.1 Leccinum fibrillosum | reverse complement strand
TTCCGCGAGCCGACAGGCGAGCCGGAAGCTCCCCAGGGTCTGGCGTGGGAGCTCGGAAAATCCCACCCAGGGGGTGGCGCACAACATGGCCACCCAAAAATTTCGTCCTTAGCGAGAATTCCCCTGCCGTCTCGTGACTCAGGGGTCGTGTATACAGCACGTGCGCTACCAAAAGGTCCAAAATGGTCGGGACCATTCGTGGGAACTTAGACCATTTCGTGGGAACCCTGGGTGTGGCGAAGCTGCCAGGCAATGCACATTTTCGGCAAACACCGGTTAGACAGGGGCTGCACTTTCCCACGATTTATAGGTGCGATATTAACCTTGTCAAGCAAGGTCACGGTGAAAGCGGCAATTTCCGGTAAGAGGTTGTACTTTCTCACGAATTTCACACCCGAGAGAAACCTTGTCAAGCAAGGTGACCTGTTCTCCGGGGGCAGACCCGTGTAAGGTGTGCACAGTCTCATCTGTTATCCCTTTCTTTCTTTCCTAAATTGCTGCATATTCCCTAGTAGCTCGGATGGTATGTGATTAGACTGGTGACCAGCAGGTAGAAGTCCACAGACGTTATAGGGAACATTTGCTTTCCGTGTTCACCCGAATTTCCTATCTATCCTCTCCCCATCCCGAGACATATGCATGGAGCAGCACTCTATCGCGCCGCTCGTCGAGCCACTCACAAAGGCTGCTGCAATCATCAACTACCTCGCACCTCCGGCTGTCTCCCCCTTTCCATTGCCCCCACCAGTCTCCCAGGTGGCACCCTCCATCTCCTCCGGAGCGACTTGTTGATCTAAGTCAGTTCAGGAAGGTGCTTCAAGTCCAAGGAATGAACGAAGAAGGTCAATAATTGTGTGGACCTCCTAGGAGCCGTCGGGCGTGCGTGTGGATGAAATGGAAGTCAATGGCCCATGGGAGCTAAGCAGGGTCGGCTCTTGGCAAGTTACGTGTTCTAGTATTATAAATGACGCCTTGTCAATTTGAGGCTTGATCACCACCCTCTTCGATCGACTTTCACAAGTAAGCTTTGCCCCACTGGACACGCGCAACTTGCCTTAGCCGAACTGGCGTTAGCGACTGAGTTCAATAGGCTTCGGCGACTCTGCTGTGGTGATTAAGTCACGCAGACAAAGTTGGCAGTATGTACATATCTGTTGCCCTGCACTCGGCAATCATTTTTGAGACGCGTTTTCAGAAATTCCGCATCGCTTTGCAAACCCTTAGAAACGCGCCGCATCATCGCTTAGAGTCATGACCAGGATTCCCATGCACTGGAACGCATCAGTATATTTCATTCATGATGCAGCAGATTAAACTGATCATAGTGCTAGGCCGTATATGAGCCATTGGCAAAAAAAAAAACGAATTCACCACTGAGTATCGAGTAGGTTTTATTATGATCATGGGTCCAGGACCTATCCGTGATAGAATCCCACTGGCATTGACAACCTCGTACAGTTGACGGCATGCGAACACACTTTGTTTCGTCCTATTCCATAAAAGAAGGAACGACTAAGGGCTTTTTCGTCCATGTACCCCCCTTCCCACTCCGGAGACATCTACGCATTGTCCGACTCAAAGTCGGTCCACTCCAAGCCGTCAAAACAAACTGCGGGTCCAGAATTCTATGACCGTAGCAATCGTTCTCGCAAGGTCAGCCTTGTGGGCATTGGTGTTGCTGCACTTGTTGGCTTGCTCTGCATCGTCGGGGGCATCTTGATATTCATATCCAAATCCACGATATCTTCCGGCATTGTGGTTATCCCTCAGGCTGTTGCCACTGGCAGGGCAAAGGAGCTTCTTTCTCTGGGACTCAACCTGGTGGTCACTCTCTGTACAGAGGCAACTGGTTTTGCCCATGGGACTGCTCTGCGTTCTGCCTTGGCGTCCGAGAAGCGGTTACATTTCAACACCAATCTTCGTCTGCTATCGGCCGCAAGCGGTTTCTTCAACCCGAACGGCACTTTTTGCAATATCATAATGGCGATCCTGTTGATCGTGTCCTACAGCTCAAGTTTGCTGGTTACCCTATGGGTCTTTTTGGTCTCATCAAGTAGTTCTGACGACACTGGATACTACGCCGTTTGCGTCAGCGAAGTCCCGCTCATCGTTTTAGGCGTCGCCCTTCTGTCACAATCGGTTGTCGCACTCGTCTGCGTGCGGGCTGTTGATATCCAGACATGGAGTTCTTCGGATTTCGATTTGACCGCTGCCCTCGTCCATCATGCTCAGATCATTCCAGATCTGGGACGGTGTATGCGCAGCGTTTGTGACAGTAACCAAAGTGGGCCTGTGACCCCGTCCCCAAAACAGCCGTCTGCCTGGCGCGCACACCCGAGCATTAGAAAGGTCGTCTGGATACTCTGGACGCTCGTGGTCATCTGTTTTGCCTGGGGCCTCATCATGACATATCTCTGCCAGTACAGCATATCTAGTGCCGTCCGATCGTGGTCATTCTTGCCGCTGCCACAGTCTGGCTACGGCTTTCTCTCCGTTCCTGTCGCGCGTACGGGTGGCGTGTATTGGAAATGGGCGTTATACTACGTTTGCGTGGCGGCGATGCAGGGGCCGTTGACCTTGGCGCTCCATTGTTCCGAACTGGTCGTCAACGTCATCCGGGACGAGCGAATGTGGAGGAAGGCAACGTCGAGGGAAGGCACCACGATTTCATCACAGCCGCTGGTTTCCGTCTTTAGGAATCCTTTAAACCTTGCTTTTCTTTTGGCGAAGCCACTGCTGCGTAAGTCGCATCATGATGGTTGCTTTGCAGCATTTTTTATTCATCTTTTTTGAATGTGATCTATATAGATTGGATGCTTGGCAATGCCATCGTTCTGGTTGGGACGGCGGAAGACGGTTTGCTGACAACCATCAACGTGTTCATGTGGCCGGTCCAGGTCAGCGCCATCTCCCGCTTGTTGTCCCCTTCGCTCATGGTTCTTTAGATTCTCAATTACGCTGCCGCGCTTCTGATTGTCTCGCTCTTTTTCACGATCATCGTTTTTTTCCGACCAAAAGGGCCCCAGCCCGCTGCATATGGACACCTCCAGACGCTTGCAAATTTGATAGACGAATGGTCGCCCACAATGTGGTGGGGGGATAAAGAAGGCGGGTCACCATTCCGTCATGCCGGTGAGTAGCGTTCCCCGTGTCGAAGGTTCGTTCACCCTTGGCGATGCTGATTCATGGCCAGGAACGAGCGACCATCGTCTCCCGGAAGTAGACATGAACGCGCCGTACGTCTGATCATGTGCGAACTAGTAGGTGGCCTCTGGTGATGTTGGACATATTTTTTCATTCGTTCACATTTTTATACGATTACATCGTACATCGATGACCTCACCAGACAGGGTAAATATCGTCCGTTTAGACAATGTAGTTAGCGGCTCATGGAATCTTGTTCAAGGGGGTTGAAGGTGACGAGGTCGTTGAGGGCATGTACTAGCAATATTGCCAATTGATGCCTAGCCACAGTTCCAAACCTTACGTGCTCCCTCTTTGATAACGCTTCATACTTGGACTAGAGATTTACCTTGTTTAATGGGCTCATGTTCGTTTTGTCGGCAGGCAACTTGAATCTCGATGACATAGAGTAGCAAAGACGACTCCCTCGCATGTCCGCAAGAGAGCCTATGAATTGATAAAGACTACAGTAGTACGAGTCGTAGCGTAACTAGTAGGAGCCGATGCCAGTGTGGACTCGCCCGCTGTCGCTCGTGGAAGTTGTGCATGACTCCGAATACGCGTCTGATTGATGGCAAAACGATTCACGTCATAGCGCAAATACCGGTGAATGGTCGCGAATGATCAGAAACTTACAGATGTACCATTCGGTATCGGAATCTATGTCATTCTCGTTGGCGACTTCCATCAATTTCCACCAGCTTTCTGCAAGCCTATACTGCCAATTAGATCTGACGGATGGCACGTTCGCATCCTTTATCACCCCACCACATTATGCCAGAGGACGGAAACTCGACCATCAAATTTGCAAGTGTCTGTACGTGTCCTACGCAGGTTGAGGTCCTTTTAGCTGTAAAAAGACGACGATTGTGAATGAGCGAGACAATCAAGAGCGCGGCAGCGTAATTGAAAACCTAAAAATCATGAGCAAAAGGGACAACGAGTGTGTGCCAGAGATGGCGCCAACCTGGGACGGAAACATGCCCACAGTGTAGGATGTTCATCAGTAAACCCTGTCTTCTGCCACATGACCCTGCAGAACGACGGTGAGCCCAAATATCCAATCTACGGTCGTGTTCAAACAAGGGAAATAAGATGCAGTGAGGGATCTATGCGACTCACGCAGCAGTGGCTTCGCCAAGAGTAAACTGAAGTTCAGAGGGCTCCCAAAGACGGGAGCGAGCGGATTCGACGAAATCGTGGTACCCTTTTTTGTCATCGCCTTCCTCCACATTCGCTCGGATTTTGGTCCAAGCAGCCCAAACACAAGCGAGCGAGATGACGGCTTGTAACAGAAGGGCGACGCCTAAAACGATGAGCGGGACTTCGCTGACATAGATTCCAATGTCGGCAAAATCTATGGTGAACGCTAGAGTGAGCAGCAAACTGTAGCCGTAGGATACTATCAAAAGGATCGCCATCACGATATTCAACAACGTGCTGTTCGGGTTAAATCAACCACTCGCAGCTGATAGCAGGCGAAGGTTGGTATCGAAATGTAGTCGCTTCTCCGACGCCAAGGCAGACCCCAAAGCAATCCGATGAGTAGAACCGGCGGCTTCCGTAGAGGGTGAGACCACCAGGTTAAGTGCCAGAGAAAGAATCTCCTTCTCAATGCCCAAATTGCCAAGAGAGGTCACCACAATGCCGGAGGATTTGGATGCAAATGTTACAAAACCCACAACGATGCAGAGAGTGCTGTAAGACCAACACCCAGAAGGCCGACGTTGCGAGAAAACTTGCTTCTGTCATAGAATTAGGCGCCAACAATTTGTTTTGGCGACCGGAAGTGGGCCGACTCGAAGTTACTTGTTGTCTGGCTGTCACTGTAGCGATCAGGAGTGGGTGGAGACATGTCACTGAGGGGAAGGCAACAGGAGAGTTGGGCGTCAATTCATGTACACCCAGCAATGAGGTTGTCTGGGAGAGATCCTGCTCATCAGGCATCATGTGTGACTATTTAATATGATTATCTTTTCTGAAAATGGGAGTTTGCCGAGGTGCTAGTGCCAACATTAGTACGTCAATAACTAGACGGGTGACCAGCCGTTTGAGATTGAGGTATTACAGCCTCGCTCAGCCCCTTGTGCCACAGTGAATGGTACCAGTCCATCGATCGACGGCTTGCCAGCGGTCTGCCTCTTTTAGACGGCTGGTCACCAGTTCCTATCGAGGGCTTGGGCCAGCGGCTTGCCTTTTATAAGTAGACGGATATTATCGACCTAGACCAGTTGACCAGCCTATTCGAACATCGGCACATCTACAACCTTCTGTTCGCAGAGTTATCATATCCTGTGGGAAGTCTTTGAGGTCAGGATTTGCAAAATTCAAGGCAGGTGCTGTACTGAACTCCTGATGAGACTTGCTTGTCCATATGCATCCCCTAGTGATCAGGTAATAATTTAAGCTGCATCATAGACGGAATACTGACGGCTCGTGTCCACATCGTTCGACGCTGCATGTACTGTTCATGATTGAAAGAGTGATTACTGATAATGCAGAGCGAACTAGGGAGGATCACGTACTTGAGCATAGCCTATCACCAGTCAACGGAAGGCCTCAACCCTAGGGCATGGGACGCTGCTCAAGCGCTCAAGGTTCGCTCATTCCAATGCTACTTTGCAAATAAAATCCTGGTACTCAGGAGTCTAATGCTCAAACGTGTTTTCTTCCCACGCTTGAGCGACCTACTTGGCAGAATCGCCCTTCGAAGGGGCGACCAATCGACCAAATGTGAATGTCCGACTTACTCAGATTAGACTCCGACCGCGCGGGTGCCGAGCGGCAACCCCTTGCCTAGCCGACCCCTATCCTATTTTAGCAATAGATAACCTGGAAGGAATAGGTCGATTGGCTGTCCAAGTACGAGGCATTATCAAAGAGGGAATACGTAGGGTGGCTAGGCGTGATCTGAAAATATTGCTAGTACATGCCCTCTCAACGACCTACTCCCTTGAACAAGAAAGTGTCCATGAGCCGCTAACTACATTGTCTGAACGTACTGTATTTATTCTGTCTGGTGAGGTCATTGATGTACGATGCAATCGTATAAAAATGTGAACAAATGAAAAATATGTCCCAGGCCACATGGTTCGCACATGATCAGGCGTACGGCGCGTTCATGTCTACTTCCGGGAGAGGGCGGTCGCTCGTTCCTGGCCATGGATCAGCATCGCCAAGTGTGAACGAACCTTCGACACGGGGAACGCCACTCACCGGCATGACGGGATTGTAACCCGCCTTCTTTATCCCCCCACCACATCGTGGGCGACCACTCGTCTATCAAATTTGCAAGCGTCTGGATGTGTCCATATGCAGCGGGCTGAGGCCCTTCTGGTCGGCAAAAAACGATGGTCGTGAACATGAGCGTAGCAACCAGAACCGTGGCAGTGCAAATGAAGATCTAAAGAATCATGAGTGAAGGGGACAACAAGTGGGAGATAGCACTAACATGGACCGGCCACATGCTCAGGGTGATGGATGTCAGAAAACGGTCATCCGCCGTCCCAGCCAAAGTGGTGGCGTGGACAAGCAACGAATCTATATAAATTACTTTCAAAAAAGACGAATGAAAAATGCAGTAAAGCAACCATGCGACTTACGCAGCACTGGCTTCGCCAAAAGAAAAGCAAGGTTTAAAGGACTCCTACACTGGCAGACGGAAGCCAGCGGATTTGATGAAATCGTGGTGCCCTTTTTCGACGTTGCCTTCCTCCACGTTCGCTCATCCCACATGACGTTGACGATGAGCTCGGAATAATGGAGCACTAACGCCAACGGCCCATGTATCGCCGCCATGTAAACGTAGTATAACGTCCAATTCCAATTCACGCCACTCGTACGCGCGAGAGGAATGTGGAAAACGATGTAGTTAGACCGTAACCTCTGCAAGAATGACCAAGATTGGATGGCACGAGTTTTGTGGTGGCCGCAGAGATATGACATGATAAGGCCCCAGGCAAAATAGACGGCCACGAGCGTCCAGAGTGTCAAGACGACTTTTCTAATGCTCGGGTGTGCGCGCCACGCAGACGGCTGTTTTGGGGACGGGGTCACAGGCCCACGTTGATTGCTGTCACAAACGCTGCGCATACACCGTCCCGGGTCTGGAGTGATCCAAGTCTGATAGATGAGAGCGGCAGTTAAATCAAAAGATGAAGAGCTCCATGTCAAAATTTTGGTCCAAGCAGCCCAAACACAAACGAGCGCGATGACGACTTGTGACAGAAGGGCGACGCCTAAAACGATGAGCGGGACTTCGCTGACGTGGAGGATGTAGTCAACGTGGCCACTTGGTGAGACACGTTCGGCCCATAGGGCAACCAGCGAACTTGAGCCGTAGGACACAATCAACAGGATCGCCATTATGATATTGCAAAAGGTGCCGTTCGGGTTAAGGAAACCACTTGCGGCTGATAACAGACGAAGGTTGGTGTTGAAACATAGCCGCTTCTCGGATGCCAAGGCAGAGCGCAGAGCAATCCCATGGACAAGACCAGTGGCCAGAGAGTGACCACCAGGTTGAGTGCCAGAGTAAGAAGCCCCTTTACCGTGTAACTGGGAACTAGAGGGAGAAGCTTGATACCGTAAGATATCGAACGTTTGGATTTCAACATAGAGATGCCCTCGACGATGCAGGACACGCCAACAACAGCAGCAGCACCAACGCCTACGAGGTTGAGCTGGCGAGAACGATTGCTACGATCATATAATTCTGGACCCGCAATTTGATTTTGCGGCTTAAAGTGGTTTGACGATGCGTAGCTGTCGTTGCAGCGGGGAGGGGGGTACATCTCACCGAGCGGAAGAAAGAGCCCTTAGGCAGGAAGACAGTCATTCCTTCTTTTATGGAATAGGATGATGAAACAAGGCGGGTTTGCACGCCGTCAACTCCCGCACGAAGCTGTCCCTCGGATTCTGTCATGGATAAGTCCCGGACCCATGATGATAATAAAACCTAGTCAGATACACGCGCAGAGTCACTCCGATCAAAGGTGGGTGCTCAGTACTAGTACTCAGCGGTGAATTTCGGTTTTTTGGCCAGTGGCTCACATACGACCTAGCACTATGATCAGTTCAACCTGCTGCATCATGGATAAAATATACTGATGCCGTTCCAGTGCATGAGAATCGTGGCCACGACTCTGGGCGATGATGCGGTGCGTTTCTAAGGTTTGGGTCATGCATCGGTATCATTGAAAAAGTAGCTTTCGGAGAGAATCACGTACTTCCACATGACGTCACCAGTCAGCTGAACCCCCAGTGAAACCTGGGGCCTGCAGGCCTGGCCTCCTGAGGCATACAACGCTAGATCTACAGTGCTCCAAGCACCCGGACAGCCCCGCTCTTCGCAAGGGTCTTCAAGATGTGAAGGATGCACAAGGTTCGCTTCGAGCACTGATCATCCCAAGCTATTTCCTGACGCTGATGACTGTCTAAGCCAAGGACCCCGGGGCAGGGCCCGACTTGGGACTTACAAAGCTATTCCAAGATCCCAATCTCATCGGGAAGCCTGCAACGAATCCCCGCACGCAAAAGTATCTCGCGGATTCTGCGTTTGTTCAGAAGGTATGCTGTCGGACCTAAATGGACGCGAACCGCCTTTAATCATTCGTCGTCAACGCAGCTCCAAATGACGCAACAGAATCCCAAGCTCGCAGAATCGTAAGGCTCATATCTGATCATGGTCCTTGGTATCATTAGGGCTTTGAGTTCGGATACAAGGTTGATCGACGTCCTTGGTGTTGCCATGGGCATCGACCTGCAAGGCTTCTCCCGCGACGAGGGGTCAGACGATCTTCCCCCAGGTCTTCAGAAGACCTCCTCATCACCTCCTCCCCCGTCACCTGCTCATCGTCAATTCACTCCCTCATCTTCCAGCAAGCCCACTCCACCACCACCCACGCCCGAACAGGAGAAGGAGGATCTTGAGATGTCGGAGGAAGAGGCAGAAGAGGCGAAGGCCAAGGCAGATACGCTGGCTGCAAAAACAAAGGGTTCCGAGTACTATAAGCAGCGACAGTTCAACGAGGCAGCCTCTGAATTCTCAAAGGCTTGGGATATCTGGCCAAAAGATATCACCTTCCTCGTTGGAAAGCCTCCGACACGGGAAACACCACTCACCGGCGTGACGGGTGGCACGTTCACATTCTTTATCACCCCACCACATTATGCCAGAGGACGGAAACTCGTCTATCAAATTTGCAAGTGTCTGCACGTGTCCATACTCAGCGGTTTGAGGTCCTTTTGGCTGGAGAAAAACGGCAATTGTGAATATGAGCGAGACAATCAAGAGCGTGGTAGTGTAATTGAAGATCTTCAAAATCATGAGCAAAAGGGACAACGAGTGTGTGTGCCAGAGATGGCGCCAACCTTTTGAGGTCAGGGTGTGCAAAATTCGAGGCAGGCGCTGTACTGAACTCCTGATGTGACTCTGCTGGCTCATATGCATCCCCTAGTGATCAGGTAATAGTTTAAGCTGCATCATAGACGAATACTGACGGCTCGTGTCCACATCGTTCGACGCTGCATGTACTGTTCACGATTGAAAGAGTGATTACTGATAATGCAGAGCAGATTAGTCACATATCCTATCACCAGTCAACAGAAGCCTTTAGGCTAAACCCTAGGGCATGGGCGGTGAGGCCAGAGGAAATGCGTGACCTCGCTCATTCCAAATTTCCAATGCTACTTTGCAGATAAAATTCTGATGCGCTTAAAGGTAGTTTCTTCCCACGCTTGAGCGACTTACTTGGCAAAATCGCCATTCGAAGGCGACCAATCGACCAAAGTTGAATGTCCGACTTGCTCAGATTAGACTCCCACAGCGCGAGAGCCGAGCGGCAACCCCTTGCCCCTATCCTATCTTAGACTTAAATAAAAACCTGAGGTCGATTGCTTGACAAAGTACGAGGAAGAGGGAGTACGTAGGTTTGGGACTGTGTCTAGGCGTGATCTGGCAATATTGCTAGTACATACCTCACTCAATGACCTCGTCACCTTCGACTCCCTTGAACAAGAAAGTGTCCACGAGCCGCTAACCACATTGTCTGAACGTACTGTATTTATTCTGTCTGGCGAGGTCATTGATGTACGAGGCAATCGTATAAAAATGTGAACGAATGAAAGAAAGAAAAAAAAGTCTAACACCACCAGAGGCCACATGGTTCGCACATGATCAGCCGTACAACGCGTTCATGTCTACTTCCGGGAGAGGATGGTCGCTCGTTCCTGGCCATAAATCAGCATCGCCAAGTGTGAACGAACCTTCGACACGGGGAACGCCACTCACCGGCATGACGGAATTGTAACCCGCCTTCTTTATCCCCCCACCACATCGTGGGCGACCACTCGTCTATCAAATTTGCAAGCGTCTGGATGTGTCCATATGCAGCGGGCTGAGGCCCATTTTGTTGACGAAAAACGATGGTCGTGAAAAAGAGCGAGACAATCAGAAGCGCGGTAGCGTAATTGAGAATCTAAAGAACGATGAGTGAAGGGGATATCAAGCGGGATGGCGCTAACCTGGATCGGCCACATGAACACGCTGAGGTCTGTCAGCGACTTGTTTTCTGCCCTCCCAGCCACAACGGTGGCGTTGGTAAGCATCCAATCTATATAGATTACGCTCAAAAAAGACGAATAAAAAATGCAGTAAAGCAACCATGCGACTTACGCAGCAGTGACTTCGCCAAAAGCAAGCCAAAATTTAAAGGACTCCTAAAGACGGAAGCCACCGGATTTGATGAAATCGTGGTGCCTTCCCTCGACGTTGCCTTCCTCCACATTCGCTCGTCCCGGATGACGTTGACGACCAGTTCGGAACAATGGAGCGCCATCGTCAACGGCCCCTGTATCACCGCTATGCAAACGTAGTACAACGCCCAATTCCTATACACGCCACCCTTGATAGAAATGGAGAGAACGACGTAGCCAGAATCTGGCAGCGGAAAGAATGACCACCATTGGATGGCACTAGATTTGCTGTAGTAGCAGAAAGGTATCATGATGAGGCCCCAGGAAAAATAGCCGGCCACGAGGATCCAGAGTATCCAGACGACCTTTCTAATACTCGGATGTGCGTGCCACGCAGACGGCTGTTTTGGGGACGGGGTCACAGGCCCACGTTGGTTACTGTCACAAACGCTGTGCATACACCGTCCCGGGTCTGGAATGATCTGAGCATGATTAACGAGGGCAGCGGTCAAATCGAGATCCGAGGAGCTCCATGTCAGGATATCAGCAGCCCGCACGCAGACGAGTGCGACAATCGATTGTAACAGAAGGGCGACGCCTAAAATGATGAGGGGGATTTCGCTGACGCAGACGGCGTAGTCTCCAGTGTCGTCAGAACTACTTGATGTGACCATATAGACCCATGTGGTAACCAGCAAACTTGAGCTGTAGGACACGATCAACAGGATCGCCATTATGATACTACACAAGGTGCCGTTCGGGTTGAAGAAACCGCTTGCGGCCGATAGCAGACGAAAATTGGTGTTGAAGTCTAACCGCTTCTCGGACGCCAAGGCAGAACGCAGAGCAATCCCATGGGCAAAACCAGTGGCCTCTGTACAGACAGTGACCACCAGGTTGAGTCCCAGAGAAAGAGCCTCCTTTGCCCTGTCAGTAGCAACAGCCTGAGGGATAACCACGATGCCGGAAGATAACGTGGATCTGTGTTTGGATTTGGACATATACATCAAGATGCCCCCGACGATACAGAACAAGCCAACAAGCGCAGAAACACCAATGCCCATAAGGCCTTTCTTGCGAGCACGATTGCTACGGTCATAGAATTCTGGACCCGCAGTTTGTTTTGGCGGCTTGAAGTAGACCGACTCGGAGTCAGGCGATGCGTAGCTGTCTCTGAAGGGGGGAGGGGGGTACATGTCACCGAGCGGAAGGAAGAGCCCTTAGGCAGGAAAACAGTCGTTCCTTCTTTTATGGAATAGGATGATGAAACAAGGTGGGTTTGCGCGCCGTCAACTCCCGCACGAAGCTGTCCCTCGGATTCTATCATGGATAAGTCCCGGACCCATGATGATAATAAAACCTAGTCAGCGGGGCAGGGCCCCTTCTATCTAGTTTAGTACGTCCCACATAGGGTCTGACCCCAAAAGGGACGCAAATGGAATCAAAAAAAAAAAAAAAAAAAACCTAGTCAGACACACGCGCAGGATCACTCCGATCAAAGGTGGGTGCTCAGCGCTCAGTACTAGTACTCAGCGGTGAGATTTCGGTTTTTTGGCCAGTGGCTCACATACGGCCTAGCACTATGATCAGTTCAACCTGCTGCATCATGGATAAAGTATACTGATGCCGTTCCAGTGCATGAGAATCTTGGCTATGACTTTGGGCGATGCTGCGGCTCGTTTTTAGTAAATGGTCTGGGCATCGGTATCGAGGTTGAAAAAAAGTAGGTTTCGGAGAGAATCACGTACTTCCACATGGCGTCGCCAGTCAGCTGAACCCCCAGTGGGGCCTGAGGCATATGCACAATGCTAGACAGTGCTCTAGAACATTAGCGATAACTTAGTTAGTACCGGCTGTTGTTAAAGTTGAAAGTGGAGTTGAATATCAATATCGTCTTCGGACAAGGACGTACATAGGACGTTCTTAGTAGCTCAACAATCAAGCAGCGTGCGACGATGCATACTGTACATCTGATCAGCGGAATATTGTTGTTCGAACTTTCGAGAAGGTTCTGCTGCCGCCGGTTTCGTCAACTGGCTCAAAAGAGGAGGTATAATAACAGGAGACCATGCCCTAGCTAGTCCCGCCCTACCACTACTTCTAGCACAACCTCTGTCGTCAGGAAACGCGCGCATACATGGCCGACGTAAGTCCCACGTTCACCCATCTAGTACCATCTCGCGATCCTCGTCATAGGCAAACACTCTCAAAGATCAAGGCAATAAAGCATTCGCGGCAAAAGATTACGACAAGGCTATTGAGCTCTTCACGGCAGCTATAGCGATCGACCCCTCTAATCACGTCTTATACTCCAACCGGAGTGCGGCAAAGGCTGGCAAGAAGTCGTGGAGCGCTGCTCTCGAAGACGCCGAAAAGGTGTGTTGATGGCCGTTTCCTTTTCATCGGTGCTTTCTCATGCTATCCCGACATTCAGTGCGTTACTCTCAACCCGACTTGGGGAAAGGGTTATGTGAGGCAGGGTGCTGCCTTGCATGGAGCTCGTCGATTTGACGAAGCTATTTCCGCCTACGAGAAGGGTATCCAGTATGAGGACAGCCCCGCTCTTCGCAAAGGTCTTCAAGATGTGAAGGATGCACAAGGTTCGCTTCGAGCAATCGCCCCAAGGTATTGCCTGACGCTGATAACTGTCTAAGCCAAGGACGCCGGAGCAGGGCCTGACTTGGGACTTGCAAAGCTATTCCAGGATCCCAATCTCTTCGGGAAGCTTGCAACGAATCCCCGCACGCAAAAGCATCTCGCGGATCCTGCGTTCGTTCAAAAGGTATGCTGTCGAACATAAGTGGACGCGAACCGCCTTTAATCTATCGTCGTCAACGCAGCTCCAAATGATGCAACAGAACCCCAAGCTCGCAGAATCGTAAGGCTCGTATCTGATCATGAACCCTGGTACTCATCTATCTATCTGTAGGGCTCTGGGTTCGGATACAAGGATGCTCGACGTCCTTGGTGTTGCCATGGGCATCGACCTGCAAGGCTTCTCCCGCGACGAGGGGTCAGACGATCTTCCCCCAGGTCTTCAAAAGACCTCCACATCACCTCCTCCCACGTCACCTCCTCGTCGTCAGTTCACTCCCTCATCTTCCAGCAAGCCCACTCCACCACCACCCGCGCCCGAACCGGAGGATGTTGAGATGTCGGAGGAAGACGCGGAAGAGGCCAAGGCCAAAGCAGATGCATTGGCTGCAAAAGCAAAGGGTTCTGAGTACTATAAGCAGCGAAAGTTCAACGAAGCAGCCTCTGAATTCTCAAAGGCTTGGGATCTCTGGCCAAAGGATATCACCTTCCTCTCCAACCTTGGTGCTGTGTACTTTGAACAAGGAGAGTACGACAAGTGTATCGAAACCTGCGAAAAAGCAGTCGAGGAAGGACGAAGTGTAGGTTTCCATTATCGTGAATCCAAGGGGAACGTAGAACTGACACATATCGCAGCAACGTGCGGACTTCAAGCTTCTTGCAAAGGTCCTCGGACGTGTCGGCTCGGCTTATTCGCAAAAGGGCGACTTTGCCTCTGCTGTTAAGTACTTCCAAAAGTCGCTTGCAGAGCACCGCGATGCTGCCATCCTCACCAAGCTTCATGCTACCGAAAAGGCACTTGTGGAGGCAGACCGCCAGGCTTACATCGATCCGGCCCAGTCTGCCACCGCTCGTGAGGAAGGCAACATAGCCTTCAAGGCAGGCGACTTTGCAGGCGCCGTGAAGCTTTACACGGAAAGCATCAAACGCGATCCCTTGGACGCTCGAGGCTACAATAACCGAGCTGCAGCATACATGAAACTCATGGCACTTTCCGAAGCGCTCAAGGACGCCAACGAGTCCATCAAGGTTGATCCTTCCTTTGGTGGGTGAACCCCAGTCATGCGGCGGGACGTTGATTGACTATGGATCGTACATAGTCAAGGCACATATCCGTAAAGCCTCGATTCTTCACACAATGCGCGATTATAGCAAGGCACTCGAAGCCTTACAGGCGGCGACTTCGGCTGATACTGCGAATGCACACGTATCCGAGATCAGCGCTCAGGAGATGAAGGCACAGCAAGCACTCTTCAGTCAGCGTGCGGGGGAGACGGAGGAGCAGACGCTCGAGCGAGCGATGAAGGATCCTGAAATTGCCGTATGTCTTGTCAGCATGTCGATGATGACCTGAAACTTACCAGACTTTGTGCAGGCAATCATGTCTGACCCCGTGATGCAGCAGATCTTGCAGCAAGCACAATCAAACCCTGGCGCGCTGCAGGACCACATGAAGAATCCTGGTATACGTGACAAAATCGTCAAACTCGTCAATGCTGGAATCATCAGGACTCGGTGAGATGCAAAAGTAAAATCACTTTGGACACAAAGGTGGTCGATTTCTTGACATTGTAAAATTTATGGTATCATCTGTGCTTGTAAAGATAATTACACAACTCCGTTTCTTTGTCCTCGTCCCCTTGTCCCAGCAGCTCACCCGGAATGGAAGCTGGGGTTCTCCCAAGAGCGGTCCAATAATCCACCCTCGCCCTCTCCAAAGAAGGATATCACTTCCTGGACGTGCCGCTTCCACTCTTCATCTGCTCCACGGCCTTTCTTGTCGACGTTGTACCATATGCGCGCGCTTTCATGCATGTCCTTGAGTGAGCCAAGCCCCACGACGGTCGGTATTCCCACCTCCCTTGCTTTCTGAAAGGCAAATTCCAAAGCGAGCTCTGGCAAACCACTCTCGCCGTCAGCCTTCTCAGTTGCTCGATGAGCTTCCTTGACGGCCGCCTTGAGGACCTCCGGCGCCGGGTGCCAAGCAGGGGGTCTCAGAGTCAAAAGTCCCATACTGAGTGGGGACGCAGTCATGACCTGCTTGACGCCAGCGCGTCGCTCAAACGCCGTCTTAAAGTCCAACAGCGTGCGGTTCTGGAGGTTGAGATGGCAATACGACATGACGACGTCCAACGGCTTGTACGGCGGCGTGTGTTTGACCAGAATCGCGAGTCGCAAAAGCGTAGGCAAGGGATAACCTGAGCGTTAATCGAGCCATAGTATCAACAGCGTTCAATTGACGCCAAGGGTCGGACGCACCACTGATGCCCACCCGTCTGACGACACCTGCTTCTTGTTGTCTCCTCAGCTCGCCGATGGCAGCGAGCACCTCCCGATCGCCATCGCCGTACACGACCGCCTCCTGCCCTTCTCCCAGCCCATAAGCGTCTGCCTCGGCGCCCAACGCGGCACGATGATCCCCAGACGTCCTGGGCATCTTGGACTCGGCGATGAACTCGACGTCGTGGACGTACACGATATCGAGGTAGGTCGTATGCAAGCGTGCGAGGCTGCGCTGGACGCTGGCGCGGACGCCCTGCGGGGTATAGTCGAACGCGTCCCGCGTGTCTCCGAACCTTCCGCACTTGGTGAACTGATCGTTCGCATCGTCGTGTTTTCGTTATCAAGGATGAAGGCTATGACGAAACACGGGAAGACGCACTATCTGATAGGACGATCGAGGGAACTCGGTCTTGAGCGCCTCGAGTGCGTTTCCCAACACGATCTCGGACGCTCCATAGTACGGCGCCGTATCGAAAGCCCGGACGCCGTACCTGTCCCCCGAAACGACGACGGATGATTTCAATACGCAGGAGAATCAGGAACACATGGACACACCTCAGCGCGAGCCTGGTCGCTCTGAGCGGCATGACGCTCCGAACGTGATCTTCGTCATTGTATTTGGTCGAGAACGGCGCTGCGCCGAGTACAAGGGCGGGCACGCTGGGCAGCGCAACGTCGTCGCCGGCGGGCCTGAAGTAGGTCGTCTAAAGCAGGCGTGTCAACAGACAGAAGATAGAGAAGTCAAGCGCATCTACGATAAGCTTTTCATGGTCCGGCTTGTCGGTGTCCTCGTCGGGAATGTCTGCTAGCGGAGGAAGGGGAAACGTCGGCTGGGGCGCATCTAGTCTTTCGAACATCGCCTTTGGTGAACAAGATAATCCGATTGTAAGGCACAAGCCCGTTTTGACACGCTCCCATATCAAGCTCTCATATCAAGCTCTCACACACTCGAGTTCAAATGATTGTATGGGTCTATTGCGCACAAGACAAAAAAAGAGGACTGCAACCTTCGTCCTTCATAGACTATAGCTTGTCCCGCGACCAGCTGTATGCGACGCAAACCCGTCAACGCTCGGCAGTTCAAACAAAAAGATGAGACGAGAACTAACCTCTTGTTAAACTTTCCAGACGGGTCCATCATCTTGGTATTCTCGTCGGCCTTGACGGTGTTCCAGGGGGTAGGGTTGCTCCTCGTCCACACCACTTTTGATGCCAGCGTTGGTCAGAAGTTCGACCTCCGAGTAAAAAAAACACTCACCGCTAGGTCCCGTCGCAAGACGGGTCAAATACCACCCAGCACCGCCAACAGCCATACCGATGACAACGTAGCTATGTTGACTTATCAGTGCGTCATATTGGTTGGAAATCGAGACGTGCGTACATCGGTATAGCCTTGGGAACGGAAGAGGTTAGAGGACCCGGAAATGCGAGGTGAAAGGGACGATACTATACCTCGACGGCAAACCAGTGTCGCATGAATTGCCTGGCTCCTCCTTTGCTGGCCATTTGTAGGATCGGTCGATGTAAACGGTCAAGTCGTTGGCGTCAACGCCTGAGAACTCAGGTCATCCGTCTCCCGGAACCTTCCGAGGGCCTTGGCACTCCGCATTTGGAAGCCCCTCCGATTCAATCCCAAGCCTGGTCATTCCATTCAAAAGCTAGCGTAGGCTACTGCTGATAGAGACTCGAAGCAGGCCATCAGTATGCTCACATTCAGACAAAATAAACATATTGAACAAAACTAAGTATGTCCAAAGCTCACATTCTCTTCCTCTTGAACGCCCTCACCAACAGACACCAAACCACACTCAATAAACCCACTGGGGGGAGTAGCCAACTCACCATCCACCCCCACCCTACCGCTCTCTCCAGCTTTCCGATACACGTCATCACCTCCCCGTCAAGATCTGTGAGCGAGTGCGAGTTGTCAATGATGAGATCCGCATAAGTGACTTTCGAAGTGATCGAAAGCTGAGAATTGAGTCGGGAAGACGCATCAGCACGCGTAGACTTGTCCCGGGCCATGAGACGTTGAAGTTGGAGTTCCGGAGAGCTAGATGAAATGCGGGTGAGCCAACACACGACGATCAAGAGAAGACGCACCAGTACACAACCACCACCTTGCCCATCCACTTCCACAGACCGCCTTCGATCAACAACGGCACGTCCACCACGACCAACTTTTCACCTCTCAACCAAGCCTTGAGGACACCCCAAAGGATGGCGCGAGTCACAGCGGGGTGTACGATTCCATTCAGGATTTTCCGCTGCTTCGTATCGTTGAAGATGATGCTGCCCAACTTTTTGCGGTCGATGGGGCGGGTGTGCCAGTCTCGCTCGTCTTCTGAACGTATGACTGCTATGCCGGAGCTTGAGCTTGACTGATCGCCAGAAGGGGCAACGAGTACGCTCGGCCCGAAAGCCTTGACAACTTGCTTGTGGCCGCGAGTGCCAGGCTCGACGACTCGCCTCGCAATGACGTCTGCGTCAACGATGGGGATGCCATGAGAATTGAGCAGTGCGGCAACGGTCGACTTTCCAGTTGCTATGCCGCCTGTGAGACCGACGACTGAGTCGAACGGAATAAGAGGCGAATGTCACGATCTAGGAGGGCAAGACAAATACCGAGCATGCGGGACCCTATTGCCAGTCTTGGAAGGCGGAAATTAAATTCTCAGCGTCATCGAAACTTATACTAGCTGAGGGTGCGCGCGATGGATATCGCGTTATTATGATGATACATGGTACATATGGCAATGGCAACGTATTAGGTACTAGCATATACATCCGAGTCGTCGTTGGAAGAGATCAAGGTTTGTGCGAGATTATGGCCCGTACGCTCAATGAATGTATCTTCAAGACTGAAAGCGGACGATGCAGAATTGTCACGGAGCTTCATCATCATTCCCCACCAACATTCCGGGGATATGTCCCCGATCTCTCGCATCTGTTCAAATCTCTCGATCGCATTCTTGTACGACTGTGGACACCGTCCATCCAGCAAGAATCGACCCATCCCATTCCACCACAATTGCTTCCAATCCTGCTCGCAATAGCCGTGATGTGCGCAACTAGTTGCATGCACCATTGCAGGAGCTTCACAGGCGACAATGTGACGGTGCATCCGGGCAGTTGTTTGTGCTCGTAAGATAGCGACCCAAACCCTAGGTGGCATTGCTTTGTGCTCATCGTCCGTGAGGTCATCCAAGCGGGCCTTGACGAGTCTGCAAAACCCAGAGACGAAGAGTTTGGTGATATTGTACTCGATAGACAGCGAGACAAGTTTAATTGGTCGGATAGAAAACTGACGGGCTTCGAGCTGTTGAATTGCATGCTCGCGTGCATCCTTCGACATAAAGCACCTTGAAAGTTCCAGAAGCTGGAACAAGACACCATCTGGTGTTGATTCGGAGTCAGGTCGCCATCTACAAGTCGGAGCATTAGCCAGTAGCCTGAGATCGGAGCGCAAAAACCATACCTGTTGTAACATACCGACAGGAAGAGTTCGAATGCCTCCTCACTCACAGTTCCGGGAAGAACTATCGGCGAGTCTTCAGACTGACCCTCAAGAAGTATGGGAGATTGTATTTGGAGAGTCTCTTGCTGTGCTTCGAACATTCGACCAAAAAATCCCTTAGCCTTTTCCGATAGGACACTGGCATGAAGTTTGAAGAGGTATTGACCGGAGTGAGTCTAGGAAATTTTCAAAAAGAAAAATAAGTGAAAATCGAAGAGGAGGTAGGAGATAAGAAGGAACAGACACGAAAGATGTGGGTGCCATCACGGTAGTAAAATTTGTGATGGCGCTGCAATACCATAGTCATCATTGAGGTTGGTGGTCGACCGGTCACAGTTTGCCAAAGCGGCACCGTGACAGATGCTGACCGTCACACAGTTTACATAAGGCACACCTCAACAAGGCAATCGTGATGATCAATGAGACGCCGATTTCTGGAACGGTAGATATGGCTGAAAGCAAAGAGTAGAGTCTTGGTGAGGTCGTCACGATTGTCTGAAGCACCGTCGAGGTCTAGAAAAACGGTGCAGAGCTCCTTCTTCACGAGCTTGGTCTTGTAAGCGAGAGTACTACTCTCAAGCGCAGAGGGTTGTACACCAAGGAATTCAGCGACAATGGCAAGGATCTCCATGTTGCGGACAACGGCTGCATCCATGTCACGGCTCCGGTCAGCGATGAACTCGATGTTGCCCAGGTGAAGGATGGATGCAACGAGCTGGCACGTTTGGGCAACATGCCGCTTGGATAGTCCGATGGACTTGAGCGCCAGCTTGAGTTGTTCGAAGCGGTTCAAGTTGGTATCGTTGTCACGAACACCGTTTGCACGAGTGCCAACACAGGCCCGCTGGCCAAGATAGCGGTACAGGGTCTTGTCGGTGAGATGGAAGTGATTACGCTCCTCTGCCGATGCGCCGGCCATCAAATAGTAGAAGATATGAACATTGGGCTCGCCCGAAGGCACTGCCGCTACCCGGTTGCGTTCGAGATAGTATTCCAGCGACTTGATACCGTATAGACGCCCTTTGTCCGTAAACTGAAGCTCTGTATATTTCCCAAAGCGAGATGCGTTCTGATTGAAGAGTGTTCGGGCGTTGCCAAAAGACTCGATGACGAATTCCGCTGCAGGTACCTGCACTGCGAGCTTGGAGCCCTTTTTGCCTGGGTCAGAAACCGACAGCTCGAGGAGCATCTTAATGGGCAGCCGGCGAGTCTCAGAATTTCCACTGCCAGTTTCGCCAACTGCAATAAAAAATATGAGATCCAGGTAAATCTAAGCGTCAAAAAGCTACCACGTCTGATGATGATAGCGGTGTTGCGCCCTCGTCACATCATCGTCGTCGTCGCTCCTCGTCTCGCCCTCGCCTCTCTGCCGCGGTGTCCCCTCGCGCTGTCAGTCGGCGTTGCTCCTTCGTCGTCACGTTGTCGGAGTCGTTGGCATCGTCGCCACGTCGCGTTCGTCGTTGTCGTCACATCGTCGTGGCGTGGTGGGGGCATGCGTTGTTGTCCCTCGCGATGGAGGTGCGCTGGGGGAGAGAGGGGTGAGCCTTGAGCGAGGGAGTGTAGCAGGAACGCACATTGTCGTCGCATTCGTCGTCACCGTCCGTCTCCCTCGTCCCGGTCGCACTGCCGCCGTCTCCCTTCTCCCATCTCCCTCGTCCTCATGTCGACACCATCAAGCATTGTATTGTCGCATTGTCGCGTCATTGTCTCGTCGTTCGCTGTCCGGGTGTGTTGAGGGGACTCGCGGGAGATGTGGGGAATGCCAGGCCGCTCATGAGGCAGGCAATGGCTGGTGTCCGCTGGTTTCCCAACGGCTGCTTACTGTCATGTACAGCCAATGCAGCAGGGGCAGTCGCTAGCTGGATGAGTCGGATATGGCAAGTGATTATGTGATACTTGGTCACCGTGGGACAATACCCCCTGTCACAATATTAATGCTCACATCGCCACCGCCCTCGTCAGTGTGCAGGAGCGACTACATGCATGTTGTGTAGTCGTTGGAGCATGCGGCCCGGCCCCTCATAGTCCTATCCACCCACTCGTCGGTGGATCCGATTTGTCTGCAGCGTACACCTTTGTCATTAAAATAGTATCAGAGATATTTTACGACTGGTCTATCTCTATCGCGCACAAGGTCCTAAGCCAGCAACGCCGGCCCTTTTCTAGCTACTTATTATTTAAATCGGATTCAGGGCCGGCATCGTCGAACGTACAGCATCTCAGACTCTGGGCTCCGTGGGACCGAAAAGTGCCCTAGTAGCTTACTTCTCTAACGCAACCAAAGTATCGACAATTATGGAAGGATGCAACCTCCTCACCCTCTTTCCAGAAGTAGTAAAGCGTGGAGTAAAGCATGGAGGTACCTGCGGCGGCACCCCTACTTGTAATATTTGTGCATCACTTGTAATAATTAGAGGTTTTAGTGTTGTGCACGACCACTTGCAATCATGTTCTGCATCACTGTGCATCACAGCTGCAATATCTGATGCAGCAGTGATGCACACTTGGAGGATCATTCAAAGAAGCGACTTGAATAGGCTGTCCCTTGGATTGGTCAATATTGACCAATCAGAGGCCTCATATCGCCGGCTTTCTGCAACCATTTTGCTCATATCTCATCAAGATTAGATCTGATTGATAAGATTGTTGGACCATTGGGATCGCAAAAATAGGGGCTATAACTTATGTTATCATCCCAAAATGGAATAATGACTTTCCTTTTTCGGAAAATATTTTCGTAAACAGCCCCTTTCTTGATAGGGGCAGCTTTCTATATGTATCTAGGCACAAGATCACACTTGAGTGATTACATAATCAGCCAGAAGCGCACCAAATGCTGCCACTACTCCTGCCACATTTCCTTTTTGGTAATCTCCTTGATTATATGTTTTTCCCTTCATTTCTCTTTTTTCCCCTTTCCTCACACATTGTTTGAGTGTATGTACACAGTAAATATGTTATAATAAACAGTTCTTATCACTTGAATGAAGTTCTAGGGGGTTCTGTGGGGTGTAATAAAAAATAGGGGTAAAAACACAAAACATGTTCGCATTTTTGAGCCTTTCAACATACATGCTTCAAAAGTACATTCCCAAATACCTTTGATATATATATAGACCATGTTAAAGGTCCAGGAGTCTGGAGTAAAAGCCTGTTATGTTATGTTATGTTTTCCTCCTGGTACCTTTTTGCGAAATACAATTGTACAGGTGGCAGGTATGGCTGTAATAACACATAGGATATATTTACACATCTATTACCTTGAGTTCCATCACTTCTTCCAATTTGATGGATGGTCTGATGGGTTTGAAAACACTATTTTCGGGATTTTGAGAAATAGGGGCATATAAAACCATTCATCCGATATATGGTCAGGGCAAGCATCTAGATCTATTTTATACATGCAGATACAACCCTCCAAATATTTTGGAGATGGTTCATGACATATTGAAGCCAGGAGGAGCGAAATACATCTTTTAAAAGTGTGGGAAATAAATCAA
>JBBPNI010000448.1:0-23009 GCA_038091135.1 Leccinum fibrillosum | reverse complement strand
AGGGGATTGGAGAGTATGGGTCGTCTAATAGAATATGGACCGGGAGCGGAGGCGAATGGTCGAGCGTTCCGTCGACGACTAAGCGAGGGCAAGGGGGGAGTTGAATCGTTGTCTCCAGCACTGGTGGAGGGGGAGGTAGGAGCGCTGCTCGAAGTAGAGGCCAGAACATTCGGGACGGGAGCGAGACCGGTGGTAGCGCTGGCATGACGTCCGGAGATGGATCTCGCAAGGGCGTGGGCGTCATGCTCATTGAGAAAGGGGTTGGTATAGTCTGCAAGCCTCTCTCGATAACATTCCTGTTCTCTCTCCAAGGATCCTTCCCAAAGGGGGCAAACAATGGGCCAGAGACGATGAGTTGGGAGGGTGGCGATGGCATCAGAGAAAGAGGAAGTGGCAATGAGGGCAATGAGGTGGGTTCGCATGTCAGCAAGGCCGTCGGTTATAGTGGAGTGGATTTGGGAAGAAAAAGAAGTGTAGTTATGGAGAGAATGATACGTGAAAATATGAGAATAAAGTTGATAAAGAGCAACATAGTCATACATAGTTTGAGAAGGAACGCCAGAGAGAAAGACATTTCGTTCCACATCATGAAGAAGGTCAGGGGTTTGTAGGACGACTGTGAAGATGGTGTTTTGGATGGGAGTGTCGAAGAGATGAGGGACAATCGGGAGGTCAGGGACAAAGGGGCGAGGGGCGAGGGAGTTGTCGTAGTCGGGAGGAGAGGACATGGGATTTTTTTTTTTAGGGAGGGAATTGAGTAGGGTGTCGTCCTTTATAAGCAGATAGAAGTTTGGTGGCGTGGGAGAGGTTTCCTTCGGGTTCCCAGGTGTTTTCCGACGAAGGCCATCCTTTCCAAGATACGAGATATTGTCGCCGGCCACGAGTTCCTCTGTGTGAGAGGATTTCGCCTACTTCGTATTCTTCTTCTCCTTCAATGACGTCAGGAGGGGGAGATAGGAAGTTCGGACCGTGTTCGGCAGTCTCCCGATAGGTAGATAGTTTCGAAGCATGGAACACGTTTGTGATATGCCACGTAGGAGGGAGTTTTAGACGATAAGAGAGTGGAGATAAGACTTGGGAAATTTCAAACGGTCCTTCTCTTTTGGGTGCGAGTTTTCTAGAAGGGTATCGAAGGTGGAGGTTTTTATTATCGAGCCATACCTTATCTCCGACTTTCCACGGGATGAAGTGGGAATGAAAGCGTTCCTTCATAAGGCGTTGGGCACGTTCATGCGCATCCAGGGCTTCCTTTCGTGCTTCGGATAGCAAAGATAGACGAGTTTCGAGTTCGGGGAGGAAGGTTTTTCCGAGGGGAGGGTAGGATCGAGGTTCATATCCAAGAATAAGGGAAAAGGGGGTTTTGTTGGTGACGGAGTGAATGGAGGAATTGTGGCAAAATTCAGCCATGGGGAGTAGTTTGGCCCATTGATCGGTGCGTCCTTCACAGAAGATACAAAGGTAAGTCTCTAGTTCTTGGTTGACTCGCTCAGTTTCGCCATCAGTCTGGGGGTGGTAGGTGGAAGAAAGGGCAAGATCATATTGTAGGAGACGAGCCAGTTCTCGGGCGAAGGCGGAGGCGAATTGAGGTCCTCTGTCGGAGATGCAGCGATCATGAAGTCCATAACGAGGGAAAATATGAGTGAAAAAGAGTTGGGCTACATCGGCAGCGGTGATGGTTTTGTGACAGGGCAGTAGACATACCCCCTTCGTAAGACCATGGTCAACCACGACCAAGACAGAATCGAAAGAAAGAGAGGGGGGGAGATCGGTGATGAGATCCATGGAGATCTGTTGGAAGGGGCGGGTAGAGGAAGAAGCAAGAGGAGAAAGGGGGGGGGCAGATGGATGGGTATTAACTTTGTGGGACTGACAAGGGGCACAGCCAAGAACGAAACGGCGGACAAAGGTGGAGAGACCAGGCCACCAGTAATCACGAGCGAGGAGGTTCTGAGTGCGAAGGACACCACCGTGACCACCAGCGGGGGATTCGTGAAGGGAGCGAACAAGATCGTGACGAAGAGAAGGAGGAATAAAGAGTCGATTACGAAAATAAAGTTTCGAGTCAGAGAACGTCCAGTCAGAAAGAGAAGCACGAGGAAGAAGAGAAGTGCCTTCATGGAGGGCAGCGAGGGCAGCGGAGGCAAAAGGATCAGAAGCAGTCAAAGAAGCAATTTTATCAGCGAGGGCGAGGTCGAGAGAATTAAGAAAGAGGGATCAGGGAGAAGAATAACATCATGATTATCGAGGGAGACATCAACATCGTCACGACGCGAGAGGGCATCAGCAGGAGTGATGGAAGAAGCAGGGAGATATGAGAAGATGAGATCAAAATCTTGGAGAAAGAATTGCCAACGGGCATGGCGGCGAGAGAGTTTACGAGGTTGTCGGAAATAGGTAAGGTTTTTATGGTCGGTGAGAATGGTAACGGGGAGGCCGGTACCTTGAAGGTAATGACACCATTCTTCAAGAGCATGAATAATGGCAAGGAGTTCACGATCATAGATGTCATAGTTTCGTTCAGGGGCGGAGAAGGTGCGAGAGAGATAAGCACAGGGATGAAGATCACCGTTAGAGTCTGATTGCATGAGGACAGCGCCGGAGGCAGTGAGAGAGGCATCAGTCATGACAGTGAAGGGGCGGGTGACATCTGGCATAGCAAGGACGGGCTTGGCAAGAAAGGCGGTTTGCAAAGAGGAAAAGGCGGTGGCGCATTCAGGGGACCAAAGCCAAGGAACATCTTTCTTAGTGAGATCGATGAGAGGACGAGCGATGGCAGAGAAGTTGGGAATAAACTTTTGATAGAAGTTGCAGAAACCAATGAAAGAGCGAACGGCATGGACGGAGCGAGGGGGGGACCAGGTTTCAATGGCGGAGAGTTTAGTGGGATCCATCTTGAGGGAGCCGCCGGAGATAACAAGACCAAGGAAGTCGACTTCGTGAGCAGCGAAAGTACATTTTTCGGGTTTGAGATATAGTTTGTGTTCCCGGAGACGAGTGAGGACTTTGCGGACAAGAGACCAATGAAGATCGAGATCATCTCCACAATGGATAAGAAAGTCATCCATATAGATGACAAGCCATCCCTCGGCAATGTAATCGCCAAAGATATGTTGCATCAAGGCTTGAAAAGTGGAGGGAGCGTTGCAGAAGCCAAAGAACATGACATTGGGTTCAAAGAGACCGTCAGGGGTGATGAAGGCGGCTTTCCAACGATCTTCGGGGCGGATGAGGACGTTGTTATAACCCCAGCGAATGTCCAACTTGGTAAAAATGGTGGACGTCTTAAGACGGTCGACGAGGTCAGTGATGCGAGGAAGGGGGTAGGCATTTTTAACGGTATGTTCATTTAAGTAACGATAGTCTTGGCAGGGACGAAGGGAGCCGTCTTTCTTTGGGACGAAGAAGAAAGGGGAGGCTTGCGGGGATTGGGAAGGGGAGATGCGTCCATTTTCAAGATTTTCTTTAATGAAGGAGGAGCAAGCGTCTCGTTCTTTCGGATTGAGGGAATAGGTTTTCGCTACCTTGGGGACAAAGGATTCTTTGAGTTCGATGGTATGGTCTAGGATACGAGAGGGAGGTAGTTCATTGATGGGTGGTTTTGTAAATACGTCGACGAAGTCAGAGATTTGGGACGGGAGTTCCTGTTTGGGTTTCTCGGTCGCCATAGCAAGTTCAGTGGAAATGGTAGTTTTTCGAACAGGGAGGCCGAATGGAACGTCAGAACGGAGGGAGTATTGAGGGGGATCTTTTCCCAGATAGCGGACAAGATATCGTTGTTCATCAGAGTCGGAAGAATCAGGGGTTGGGATATCGGGGATAGTGATTTTCCCAGAGGCCCAATCAATGACGGGATTGGTGGACTGGAGCCAAGGGAGTCCGAGAATGAGTCCTTCCTTTCTGCAGTTGATAATGAAGAAGTCGCGTCGTTCTCGACGTTTTCCGATGGATAGGTATAGGGATGTGCGATTTCTGAGGATCCCATTTTTATTGGGTGTTCCATCTACGTTTGAAACAGCCAGGGGTTTAGCGAGGCGATGTGTGGGGAGTCGGTTTTTCGAGATGATAGAGGCGTCGATGAAATTTCCAGTGGCTCCACTATCAATGAGAGCAGTTACTTTGACGTTTTCAGAACTTCTGGATTTGGACAACAAGACAGGGATCCGAATAGATTTGGCATGCGGAGTTGTACAGAATACAGGAGCGAGACGATGGGGAGAACTAGACGTCGTACTAATTCTCCTTTTCAAAAATCCTCGTCGTTAGAGGCGACTTCTTCTTCAGCAATGTCGGGAACAGTGGCAACAGTTTCGGTTTCTTCCTCTTCAGGGGGAGTTTCTTCTTCGTACACGGTGCGGAGTACTTTCAAAATCTCTTCTTTCGAGATGTTTCGATCGGTGACAATCTTGTTAACATATTTTCCTAAGTCGGAGCGAGAAGGGGAGGGGCGGTTATTCGGTCGAGGGGAAGAGGTGGAGGGGGTTCTCTTTTCTCCATAGTGGTTCGAGGCGCGACATTCTTTCTTGTGACAAATGAAGCATTGTCCTTCCTTTAGGTGACGAGCCCTTTCGACAGGAGAGAGACGAGTAGCGCTGACATCCATGGCGTTTGGATTGGCAGAAGGGCGAGAGAAACCTCCTCCTCTTCCAGCAAGTACGTCGGCAATGCGGCGGAGTTGGGCGTGGTATTTAGCAGCTTGGGTAATCCATTCTTCGGCGGTGGTAGGTTGGACTTGTTGGCTAAGGATCTTTTCAACAATATTCTTATCCATGCCCATGGCAAGGGTTTCGAGGAGGGAGTCCTGATCAGTGATCCCGGCTCGAGAGGAATGGAGGCGAAATTCGGAAACAAACTTCTGGAAGCCTCCTTCCTTATCTCTGTGGTCTTGGCGGAGGGAGCGAAGTTTTCGTCGTGCTTCAACAGCAACATTAAAGGGGAAGAAGGTAGAGCGAAAATCGGTTTCGAGTTTAGCAAAAGTCTTTTCTGCGGCGGCGATGGCATTGTTACTGATTTTATCGTACCATCCTTTGGCAAATGGGGGGCCATTCCCCTTGGTTAACTTGTTTAGAAGGACTAGGACCTTCTAGCGGCTCATCGCTGTACAACGTTGCATTAATTGCGAAGTATGCCTTCATGGCCAACAGCCAGTGATTCGCATCTTTCGCTTCTCCCGAGTAGTCGTCGGGAAGACCGGCTTTCAATTCCGAGGGCATGGCAGCACCAGGGGAAATAGCGATGGGGCTAGGGGGCGAGGGGGATCGACTCAGTGGCTTTCCGGTCGGTGGCACAATGGCAGGGCTTGAACCTGGCAAAGAACTTTCTGGTGGCGGTCCAGACTGTGGCGCAGATGTAGATACTGCTGGGAGATGGAACGCGGCGCGGGTGTCGGCGGCTCGTTGAGCTTCTACTTCTTCAGCGGAAAGTCCTCGTCGAAGGGGATTGGCAGCAGGGGTGATTCGTTGGACGAGAGGAAGTCTTTGAGGAGTTCCTTCATCGTCTGAGTCGGACGGAGGACGAAAGGAGGTGCGAGGACGTGGGTATGAAATGGTGGCTGTCTGCTTAAGGAGCAGGAGGTTAGGAAGTAGCTAGTTCTTTTGTTACGCGAAGCGGTAACGACTACCTTAATACTTAGACGAGGTACTCACGAAGAGACCGATCAAGTCTAATAGAAAGGATGAGAGAGTCTCACTTGCAGATGGTCAAGTGGAAGAAGAGTTAGATAACGCTTGATTGCATAGAACTAGCTAAGGGACACCATCGTGCTACTGGGGTATTAATAGTGGGTGCGACAGGGCACGGACCAAGCAGTGTAAGTAGCAGTGAAAGAGAGGAAGCCATATCGAGAAGTCGAGATAAGAGAGGACAGCGATACGAAGATAAGACGAGACAAGAGATAGAGAGATAAAGAGATAAGACGAAGAGATAGAGAGATAAAGAGATAAGACGAAGAGAAAGGGGTTGGCCAAGAGGGGTAATTAGTCGATGGCTCGGTCGAGAAGGAAGTGAGTATTGTTTACAAGATAAATGGAGAACGGTAGAACGTTAAAAGAAAAAGACACATCCACGTCTCTAAGTCCTTCATAATCGACAGCGATTGTAACAAGCATACATTTCATACAACCCTGCATTCCTGGAGAGCTGAAGAGCAAGAGACTCTGTACACACCGACAAACTCCAATGAAAATAACTATGACTAGCTAGATGGCAGAAGCTGGCAGTCAATCTTGAAATTCTCATGTTGTCTGTCCTCAAGGGTTGGAATGATACTCAATCATTCATAATGTGTTCAGTTCAAGGTGATAAGCAAAGAAAGCATGTGGGAGTGGATAAACCAATAAATAAGGACTGTAGGGGCTGATAAGCAAAGAAAGCTTCTGAGGGTTATGTCTAGTGGCTGTAAATACTGGCAAACAACTGGCAGCTACAATCAGCTACAATCAGCCACAACTGTAGGAAAAGTAATCACAACTTGAAGAAAAGAAGATAGAGGTGTGTAGAATGACCACAAGGGTCTAGAACACAATTACTATCTATCTGCAACCTTATTACATTACAATCAGCCACAACTGTGGAAAAAGTAATTACAATTCAAAGAAAAGAAGCTAGAGGTGTGACACAGTAGAGCAAGGAATCTTGGTCTTGCCCCTCTTGTTTGCTTGAAGTTCCTCTCAGTATGACCACCGACATCATGTATTTGGCCAGTAATGTTTCAGATCTTCTCATATCACTCTGGTGTGGAGCTTGAACATGTGAAACCACACACAGGACACTGGATTGGGAGAATTTGCCCTGAAAAAAAATTGTGATCAGCCTAGACATAACCTATTGTTAACACACCTTCTACAGGCCTACCAAGAGGATCAGTCTACAAGAGTTGAGATCCATGGAGAGAAGCAAGACACAGTGATGTCTATGAATTTTGAGGATGAGTTGGTGGGTTTCTTCTGTTGCTGATATGGGTAAAAATTATATATATATTTTCCTTTAATTCTATGCCAATTGATAGCCTGAGTAAGCTCCACATCAAAAAATTCAAGTTTATGCACAATATTCCTATAGCTTCGATAATGTGATACTAGGGGCATGAACTTTTTCCTTGTTGATATGGGTAAGGGACTTTTTGCCTCTGACTTTGCCAGTGTGCTAACTATCAACAATTACCAGCCTCAGCCACCTCAAGCTCCTCTAGAAGCAGGTAAGTGAGATTTTGTGCTCAAAGATTTTAGTTTGTAATATAGTAACATTTTGGTCCCATTAGTTGAAAGGTGGGTGGCATTCATAGGAATAGATGCTAAGTTTTAAACCATACTTCATATCTACTCAGCTCTAAGGCTGCTGAGAGTATCAGCTTTTCTTTGGTTGATGCAAGTAAGTGTATTTTACTCTTTCTGTACTACTCAATAACCAGCTCAACCACTAGTTTCCATTACTTCAAGCCCCCTAGAAAAAGGCAAGCAATGGTGGAGTGTCCAACAGAGTGAACATGTCTGCTAATATAGTGCACGTAGAATATGATAATGGGCTTGAATACTAGAAAAGTGCAGTATTGTATTGATGTCATTGGCATTAGGTGTGGAAGAAGAGGGTGGGGATCCTTGACTAGAATAAAGGGGAGAAAAAGGCTGAAAAGGAGCAGATGAAGGAATTGTTCACATCCCAGCAAGTATGGGATATTACGAAGGAGTTTGAAAGGATCTACTATCAACAACAAGTGCTTTCTTTAATAATGAGTTTTGTTGACACAGCAAATCATTTGTTTTGTATGAGAGGGTATCAAGCACCCTGGATTGTTGATTCAATGGACACTTTGGACACTTTGCTTCAGGAACTTGTTGGTGACTTGCCACTTGTGAAGAGTGACTCCAGAAGCAGTAACAATTCTCGAGGCAATGATGACTCTTTTTTATTAGGATGGCATTGTCAATCTGTCAAGGTAAGCAAGTGTTTCTATCTTTTTATATACCAACAATACTAAGCAGCTTACAGAAGCCTACCAGAAACTCATGGACTAGTCAGCCACCTATGAAAACATATAGATGCTAAAGTGACAATCTAATTTCTTTGAGTTAGCAAGCTCACGAAGCATCACTAACTTGAGGTCTTGCCCTTTGATGAGCATTGATTCACAAAGAAATACCACAAAGAGCCAGTTATGATGTAGTATCTGACCTCTGATCATCCAATGGATTTCCTGAATTAGTCAAAAGTGGCAGTGTTTCTAATGCCAGACCCACATGCAAACATAACAAAGAGGGAGCCAGGAACCAACCTTTCCAAAGGCATAAAACAACTCAAGTACAGATTTGAGTGAAGATGCTACTTCCTATTTTCCTTGATAAATGATCAGGTCTGCTAAGCTTCAATTGCTTTGTGCCCTTGATGGTTTTGAGCCCAACAATGACATGCAAGACTATCTGTCCATAACTGCTTAGTGACTTTTCAGACTCGGTGGTCACTGGGTGTGAGCCAGTGACTTTGCCTTTGTACACTTCCTTTATTTCCTTTATTCAGAAACCTGAAAATAAGTGTCAATGATGGAAACTTGTGGAGGAGTATTCAGAACACATACAAGAGCCAAATAGCTTTTTCTCAGTTGTTTGAGAATGCCCAAAATGAGGTAGGTTCCTCGCTGAAATCTATTCTTCCGTTCAGATGGCCCATCAGCAAACCACATTCAACTCTAGAGTGCTCCACAGCACTGGCCATTGACCATATCTACACAGCAAGGTCTATGCTGTCTAGTCACTCCAAGTCATGCATTTTGCTATGCATAGCTATGGACTACTATGCATGTTATTTACAAGTACAAATGAATTCATCTGGAATTCTGCCACTATAGAGTACCAGCCAGTAATCTCAAGTACAAGTACTCTTGTCATATTAGAGCACTAGCCAGGTAATTTCCAAGGTTGATGCCGAGCATACAAATCACTCCAAATTTGAATGAAGAAAACAATGCTTACTTTCACAACTTGTTTGCACCATACAAAGGCACTGACTGGCACAGCCTTTTAGTAGACAAAATATGCTAGCCTAAATTTGATATTGAAAGACCAGACTAAAACTGATAAAGATTATTTATTGTTTCAGTCAATTTTGGTCTTTTTGTGCTCAAAAATTAGAACTCCTTTTAGCTTTCTACCACTATTGTTGTTATATAAAAGGGTCCACATGTTTCAGAGATATGATCATTTTAATATTTCATCAAATATAGGTCTGTAGATAGCTGTTACATAGTACACATGTGTACTAAATTCAGTCATGTGACCTGCTTAGTCAACATCATATGATTTCTTTCAACCTTATCACTTTCTCTTCTCTTTTGACCTCACATGACTGGTAACTTTATCTTCGCAACACTAGTTGACACAGTACCATATATAGATAGCATAGCTTATCCAGACCTGCCCTAAGTCTGTGCATGCATTGTAACAGTATATAAGATGAATACATACAACTAAACAAGCCAGTCTTGTTCTGGTTGGATTCCCTCTATCCTATACAGTCCCCTCTCTCTATCATAGGTTAAGTTTGAGTCTAGGTGCCATAGTCCATATGGATTTAGGTTGCCTTCATACCAGAAACACTGATCAGTGGGCTTAGCGGTGGCTGTACCAAATGTAGTAGACTCCCTTATCTTCAAATAGACCAAATATGGATGTTATTCCACCCATAATCAGCTAAAATATAACCAATATTGACCTCCATGTCATATATTGACATCAATATCATAACTCACCCAAATAAAATGATAAAAAACCATAAAAAACAAATTGGTTTTATATGTATTCAAGCCAAGTTTGGTGATCCAGAGCATGCCCAGTACCTTTCCTTTTTGCTGAGCATTATCATTACACAGGAAAAAATATATTATGTAATGTCCAGTGGCAATGGTGGTGGAATTTTGAAATTTGAAGAGACTAGAACAGAAACTCATGCAATTCAAATCAAGCTGAGTTAGAGAAACAAAAACATGGGGCTACAATCGTTCCAATCATCTTATCATCTGATAAGACATAGTTGACCCTTTTCTGAAACAAAATTGCATAGTCTACATAACAATTGAAAACCTCCTGAAGTCAATTTGTCAAAGACCATCACATTGTTATGATTCGTAGAAGTCCCTCCCCCATTCTTTTTCTTTCTCTTACTCTTTTCGTTGTCTAGAGACGGCCTTGTTCAGCTTATTCTTTTCTCTGTATGACTAGTCGCCCATCGCTTCTTACGCTTACGTGTCATGGGCTACCTACTTATTCCATACCCTTCCATGGGGTTCCATCACGCCATATTTCTAACCAATCACCATTCATCTCTCTTTTGTTTTCTTCACCTATTTAAAATGTAACATCGTCGAGATAACCCTTTCCCTTAACTTTGACCTCCTCGAGTATCCTAGATACGTCGTGGAATATATCCTTGTACCCAGAAAACCTCTGAGTGACCTCGTCCTGCACTTGAGTGGACGCTTCGACTTCTCGAAAGAACCTTACCATCCAAAGGTTATCGAAGTCGTCTCTTCGCATTCACCTTAGTACCCTTTGATCTCTTGATCCACAGGGAACCTCATCGTCTTGATCCCCTGACCCTCAAGACTCCCTTTACTTCGTCTTGCTCGTTCGTCCCCTTCTCGAGGATACCCTTGATCTTACCAGGACCAAGCGTAACACGCATCAAGGCCAGATATTCTTAACCTAATTACCAATAACCCAGTTAACAAATGTGCCAAACAATGCTGTAGGACATCACATCATGACTAATTTATTGAACCACACCTGCCTTGGCTACATTCTCGCTTCCCTTCACATAGCAACAACAGATTATATTGCTGCAGCCACCCAGTCACCTGTGTAACTATGACATGAAGTGTCAATGCTACAGCCTATGTTACACTTGGTCCAGATAGGATCAAGGGTATCCTCGAGAGGAAGACAAGTGACGAAAGAGGGGTGGAGCGAGGGAAGTCCTGAGGGTCGAGGGATCAAGACAACAAGGGTCTCTGAGGATCAAGAGATCAGAGGTTCTGAGACGAGTACAAAGAGATGACTTCTGATAGCCTAAATGATGAGGCTTCTGATAATTGAAGTGTCCACTCAAGTGCAGGACGAGGTCACACAGAGAGTTCAAGTTGCAAAGGTATATTCCACGATGTATCTAGGATACTCAAGGAGGTCAAAGTTAAAGGAAAAGGAATATCTCAAAGGTGTAACACTTTAAATAGGGGGTATGGAATGTATAGGTAATCCATAATGTATAAGTCTAAGAAGATATGGACGACTAATCATACAAGAGGAAAGACGAGTCAAGGAAGTCATATCTAAGCAACAAGACAAACGAGAAGAAAAAGAATGGGGGGTTCTCTATGAATCATAACAGCCTACAGTGTCACTGGATTAAAGTACAAGGTGTCACTGCTTCCTTAGGCAAGTATGTAATCAGCTTCATCCAATCACAGGAAATTAAAGTATAAACATTTGCTTTATTTTATCCAAATGTAATTATATTGCTTTGTGAGAATGGAACCTACAACTTTATTATGACATCAAAAGAAAATATGAGTTACTACCTTCAGCCAAACATAGCACATATCAAATGATAGACTAGTTCATGCTTTCAATATTTGTTGCTGGTTCAGCCCCATGATGAACATTGTTGGGCTAGCCCATGCTTTAAATACCTATTTGGATTAGCTCATGAGTACTAGCTTATGCTTTTCCACATTGTAAATCTTTATTACTGGGCTAGCCCAATGGTCAATATCTTTGGGCTAGCCCACCATTTTAAATGCTTGTTGCTGGATTAGCCCATTTTTCTTCCTTAATCTTCTATCACAAGCCCTGATCTCTGTCACATCGCCAATTGATCTTATTTTGCTGGACCATTCTTGTTACTTTTGGTGATTTCACCTCTTTTCATCTTTTTACCTCATTGTAGACTTTGTAGCACTCTACGCTACTTCTAACCATTACCATGATCACCATTGGATTCCGCATGGTATAGTCACTATTTAGTAGTTATCCCACTCCCACAAGCTTTCTTCTCATAATGAGAACAAAGCAAGAGATATGCTGTTGTGGTGGCCTTAAAGGCTGTTTCATTTCAGATGACCTGCAGCTACTGCCTGGACCAGGTATGGCTCCATGTAATATTATATCATTGACACTCAATGTTCCCTGGTTCTTTGTTATTGGACTCCAACAATGCTTTGAGCACTTCAGACCCATTGGTTAACAACCAGTTCCTTGGTTGAGAAGGTAGGGTAAAGTAGCTATTGATCAATTAGTAAACAATGATACACTGAAATACAATTGTAGACATACCCCACCATGCAATGAACATAACAATATTTCATTGTATTTGTTTGATATGAGAAGAATACATATTTTATGCCATATTTTGCCTATCAATCCGAGCATACAACAGATATGTATTGTGTACTGTACATGTTAACACTATTGACAATGGCTATGATGATACATATTTGAATTCATATTTTGGCTATTTTTTCAAAAATGTCAGATTACCCCACTGAGTGGCAGTGTCAATGGCCTGAGCTAATAACATACTGGTGATATCTGCAAGAGGTTGTGGCCACTACCTTCAAGATGAGGGTGATAACTGTAGAGTAGTTTACCAGTTATTTGTCATAGAAGCACACCTTTGCCTTAGCCCACTGGTAATATTCCAGCATCTTATACATACACCAGAATCCTTTTGTCAAGTAGGAAGTTGACTGGTATGTTCCATGTTCTTGGTTGGTTGTGTCATTAATACACTGACACTACATTGGTAGGATATAGCCTATTGCGAGATCTACAAGCATGGTCGCTTTCTTGAAATGGGCTGAAGATAAAATTTTATACCTCCATCTCAACAATTCTTGAAATGCCTTAAGGACTCATTGATCAAGTCATCACATTTTCAAATCCAGATGAGGATTTCGAGGAAGCTGATTTCATTCCCCTTGCTGTTGCAGCCATAAAAGATGTGTCTCATGGTGTCTTGTCTGTATAATCTGAATCCTTTGTACAGCAAAACACAACTCCCGTGGCGCATGATCGGAATAGGAAAGTGCAAGGCTCTGGATGGCGCACCTTTTCTGACTGAAGAACGGACTTCAAAGTGAAATAATAGAAGCTTACCAGATTTTCCATAGAAATGAACAGTGGCAAGCTGATGCTGATAAGCTGAAAAAGCTTGTGGGGGTGGGATAACCACTGAATATGGACTGTAGGGGCACACTGGAGTCCACTGTGAGTAACCAACAATAATATTGAGCAAAGTACAATGAGCTACTGAACTGGAGTCCACTGTGAGTACCAAGGGAAATAGAGGACTCCAAGGCTTATGTCTAGTGGCTGTAAATACTGGCAAACCACTGGCAGCTACAATCAGGTACAATCAGCCACAACTGTGGGAAAAGTAATCATACCAATGGTGATGGTCAGAAGTGAAGGCAACCTCTATCCAATAAGGACTATGGCACCTCAACAAGGGGACAAGGACTTTAGAAGAGGGAATGTGTAGGTTAGAGGGAATCCAACCAGAACAAGACTGGCTTGTTTGGTTGCTGCATTCAAGCATTTATACTACTGACATGTGCACACAGACCATCTTAGGGCCGGTCTGGATAAGCAGTGCTAACTAATAAGGTAAAAGCTCACCGAGTGCTACCAAGATAAGTCATGTGACTGATGGCTGTGCAGGTCACGTGACTTGAGAAAAGTGAAAAGTAAAGATCAAGCTTATGTAAGCAGTCACATGATGCTGACTAAGCAGGTCATGTGACTTCGAGAAGTGGAAAATGAAGGGGGAGGACAACTGCAACAAAATTGGTTGATGAGGGTTTGTAAGGATGAGGAATCAAATAGTAATGTCGATAGAGCGTCGATGTGAGGTGATCTTGAGCAATAAGAACCAAGTCCACTGTGTAAATACTGGCAAACCACTGGCAGCCACAATCAGAGGGAAAAGTAATTACTCAAGTATAGAGGTGTGTAGAGCAACAACCACAAGGGTCTAGAACATCAGGAAGAAAAGTTTGATAAGATTATCAACCATAGGGAATCCAATGGTGATGGTGAGAAGTAGTGTAGCATGCTACAAAGTCAAAACCCTTTCAGTAAGGCTCCAGGAGTTGTTGGAGGGAGACTGCTGGCAAGAATCCAACAAACTCCAACCACTTGCTATTATTGAAATTGAGCTGCAGTTGCTCAACAAGAACAGCCATTGAGATTCTTGCTATCAGCTTTGCATTTGGGATTGTTTCCACACTTCAAACAGCATTCGGAGTTTAGGTAGGATGGCTATCCCAGGATAAAAATAGATTTCCCTTGTTCGACTCCCTAGGAAATAATATCAGAATAGTGGACACACATATAAATCTCAGGTAGACTCCCTCAGTGTCATCATCTCAGTCAACAGAAAGACAGTACCATCTGAATTTCTGTTTTGAATTTCTCTGGGTCATCTTTGCTAGCAAAGAGTACTTCTACTATCTTCGTAAACTGCTGTATGTTCCTACTGAGATTACTCTCAGATCTCATGTGTCTTTGATCTGATTCAGTAACTCAAACTCCCAACAGCACAGGAATAGAATCTATGATGGACGTAAGTTGTACAGTCAAACATATCAATCAGTTTATGCACCATAAACTTTAGCAAGACCTGCTGCCAGTTCTCCAACTCTTCCATGTTGATTCAATAGGTCTTCCAAGGTCCACCATTGTATGTGTTCTGTTTTGTGAAAGTTAGTGGATGCTTGATATTGAAGAATATGAGAGAGACCAGCAATTTGAATGCCTTTCATCACCGGACTTTAACAAACTACCCTTCCATTTTCATACTTGATATGGGCATTTGAGCACAGTGTCTAAATGCACACATTGCTACTCTATTTTCACTGTCCATATTTACCTAGCTTCCCCAACAAGTACTTATTTGCGCATTCTGGCCTCATCCCTAAATGTGCCTCAAGCCTCCCCATAAGGTCTTGATCTGGACATCCAAGCACCATCCCTAAATGTGCACTCTCATACCTATCCATGCTACCTAATATATCCATTCGTAGTAGTAGTAGTTATGACTGGCTATGTTGATACACACTCTAGTCGCATTGTAGTATAGCCATTGTAGCACGGACCAAGGGTAAGTAGTATAAAAATGTGAATACAGCCAACAGAACAAGCTAGTCTTGTTCTTGTTGGATTCCCTCTGACAACGACAATCCTCTTCCATAGCTTGTCTTTAATAACTTGGTGTCATAGGCTTCAATGGCCCAAAGGCCATTGCTGGTGAATTAATTATTTACTCATTTTCAGTTTTGGTTCAGGGAACTGGACATATACTGTACACATTATAGAAGTACTTAGGCTAATGGACAAGGTCAGTCTCACCCTTTTCCTTTATTGCATACTCAGCCACCTTGTTTTCTGGTTCTGCAGCATTGAGTACAATTACTTACACAACATGACAAAGTGTGCACCATCATCCCCATCAATCAATTTTCAGGCTGGTTTGATGTGCAACTCAGTTTTAGTTGTCATTAGTTTTGCATGAGATCAGAGTGTGAGCAGTTGAGAATCTGATATACTCTGTGTAGAATTTAGCTGATGAAAAGGAATCAAGCAGATCATGGAAATATCTAGGGAATTGTGTGTCCTGTCACTGTATCTGCAGTGTTCTGATTCTGATTCTGATTCTGCACAAGAAATAATGTGGCTAGTTCAACTGCACCTATTGATTGTTGTGATGAGTGTTGAGAACCTTTCATCTACTTGATGTGAACCCAAACTGGTCACACAAGTATACAGGAAGATCACAAATTGTTGCTCAACCAAAATTCCATAGCTCAATTGTGTAAAATTGTATTCCACAAGTACCCAAACAATTCCCTCAAATACCTTAAGTTTTACCCCAAGGAAACATGGATTTGATCAGGATGACCATTGAGCAATTCCAGTACTCATTTTTCACCTATCAATGGAGGTGTGATGGGGAATCTTGACTGTAGGAGACAAAAACAGTAGATTGTAACAATAAGCAAGTTGATAACTGATCATTTTAACCAAGGATTGGAGTTCATTGCAATGATGCAGCAAAGTCTGAGCTTCAAGATTCATTGATTCAAGGTAGAAGCAATGATGTCACCTTGAAAAACTGCATGTATGAGTATTTGGGTACTTACCATGGTATTGCTGGAGCGTTGGAAGTGCTCACTGACATGGCGCACCATAAGACTGGTGATACAGGTGTATAGAAATATAGCAACCTGTTCTTCCAGTGCGACTTTCATTGCTATGTCCGGCTTGATGTAGTTCACATATTAACTGTAAAAAAAACTGTTTTTCTAAGACCAAGCTCATAAAAGATGCAACCTGGATTGCCCAAGATCAATTCCATCACTTATTGGTGACCAGTGAGATTTGAGGTGTGATAAGGGATTGGTAAATGTCTGGCTGGCTGTAAAATATTGACAGTAAGCTCAGTGAGTAAAGACAATAGGTCTTGTATGATGGTTGTGATACAATAGATGATTTCATGAGGGATATTGGGTGGTAGAGGCATGGAGGACACTGTACTCATGTCATTTGGGTTCTGATCTGAATTGGCAGGCAGGCGCCAAATCACATAACCAGAGAACAAACAAGACCACCTAGAATTTATTCTGTTCTGGCTCTAAATAATAAGTCATGCCACTGAAATTGTAAATAAATTTTATACAACTGCCTCACTACCATGAGCATTGTGGTGCCACTGCATATCCTGAGGCATTCTCATCATCATGTCTCCTACCACTGACTTTACCTCTTCAATGTATATGATATTATAGATACTAATTTTTTTTTTGATATATATTCCTGACTTTACTTTTCTTCATATTTGTAAATATATGTATGTATATAGACTCTCGCATTTATTGCTTGATCGTTGTTTACAGCCCTAGTTTGGACGCCCTATTGATTACAACCCATAGTGCATACACCTCTGGAGACTGATTCCAGAGGCTCCTGCTCCTGTGCTTGTCATGTCAAGTAAGAGAAGCAAACCCAGCTCAACATGTGAGTTACAGACATACTCAGGTTTATTATGTGGCTCTGAAATATTGTGCAGACATACCAGGAACATCCACACATTCCTCAAGGTCAATAACAAACCTAACTCAGTGTGAGGTGGATCAGAAGTGCTTATCAATGTTGCAGGGTGCACATGAATCACCATGCATATATACATAAGTATTTCACAACTCACTTGGCAGGTTTCCAAATCTGAAGCTACCAGTGCCAATCAAACTCAAGTTACTCTATCAGGCTAGTCTCTTTGGAGACATACAACAAATTGTATCAATAACTACTCTGATATATAGTAACTACCCCCTCTTAAAGTCTAACTGTCAGATATAATCCCCTCACCTCTCCCATGGATATCGAAAGTATGTTATGATGTCAACCAAAAACCCTAAGTGAAAACATGACTGGAAATGTCCATAGTTGGGCTTTTCAATGAAAGCCAGCTTGTGAAAGTAGTCTAAGAACTGTAGAAATTCTAATGGGAAGGTCTTGCATAGTGCATCTCTTGACGTGCTTTGCTTGATGTGGAGGATGGTGCTTCTTCATACAAGTACACAAATAGAGGAGTCAATTTGAGGCAGCAGTGGGCCACGATGGTACTAAGCAAGCCATTGAATCACGAGGCTAGGCGGATACCAGCAACAAGCACTATAATACTTATGGGAAATGGTTAGGATTGTAGTGCCTTGAAAGGGACAACACACCACATTTGGGTTGGGTATGCATTGTTAGCCTGGATCCAGTCAGTAGCCATCTAGTATCAGGCTGTTCGGGTACTGTGCCTTGAAACATAATATCTTGTGCATACTCCCCAAGTGCCCCATGTCATAGTCAACAACAAGAAGGTTGACAGTAAGCTGTGAAATGTCCAAGTCAGCTAAGAAAGTTTGAAGGCAGATAAATTAAGTTGCACAAATTCTTCCCTGACTATTTAACAAGTACCATAATATGTCTCACCATAAAGAGCAGGCTTTTGAAACTGGTTGATAGATGTTCCATCTGCTGCAAAAATGCCTCCCCTCCATGCTTTGCACAACTTCACTTCAATGAACCTCCATGCAAGTTTGGCATTAAGAGAGTGTGCTGTAGGCACAGATACAAAGTCATTGTGTTGGTCCAAGAGCATGATCATAATATAATCAAGTACAGTTCATCACTGAATATCAGATTCAAGATCGCAAGGAAGAGGGATATGGGATTAGGGGGAAAGAAATCCAAGAAGTTGAATTCATCCAATTCAGCATCCTTGTCATCACTGCTGCCACCTTCATCCTCACTTACTCAAAACTGTAAGTTTTCCAACCTCTGTGTCAGTACTTTTGAAATCTAATTCATTAATACCCTTCAACAGTTTATTTTCTTCTGATTCACGAGGCATGGTGGAGAGAGAAGAGGAATTTGATTGTCCAGTCGCTTTAATCTGCTATTTTGTACTCATTCTCTCACTGCAATCAATATATTTTTTGTACTTCTCTCAGACATTTCTGACAAATTCTCAAGCAAGTCAAAAAACTCCTCTCTTGCCCTTGCCAAGTCCAAGTATGTGAAGGTGGTACTCTAGAAAAGCTGGAGAGAATTATCTGCATAATCAGCTGGATGCCTGAGGTGTCTGGAATAGTCTGGAACTCTGGTAAACTTAGAGCTGAAGACCTAGAAAGGTCTGGAAAACTAGGAAGCTGGTAGAGGAAAGTTAGTTTGCTGATACTCCACCCTCCTATCAACCTCATTGTCTCCATGTCCTGTCCTTGACACTATGACAAGGACGGCGAGGACGAAGGCATCAATGACACTGTGACCATGACAATGACAATGACAACATTGTGTCATGGCAAAAATGTTTTGGATGGGGACGGCATGGTGTTAGAACACTGCAGACCGCAATAGCACCGACACCACAATGACAACAACATGGTGGTGTTGCAATAACAATGATGACAATGACAACATTGCGTCACAGTGAAACAACAAAGACAGGGAGGATGGGAAGATGGCACAGCATCAGCAACACCATGCTACCATAACCATGGCAATAACAATGACATAGCCACTTATGCACTGAGTGAGTCTGAATCAATAAATAGTTGTATTTTGTAGACTATGTAGAAGTTTACACAATAAATTACTTTCTAATTCTTTGAATGGTTAAATGGAAAATAAAATAAAATAAAATCTAAAGGATGTCTGTACGGCTGTAATGCTGTACTCTGTATGCACTGTGCACAAGCACTGTGAGCATTGGGACCTTTTGGTAATACCTGTGACACCTGTAAGTGGCTGCCAGCATTGTACAGCCACAAAATGATTTACTGATGTGATGGCCCTCAAGTCTATCTAATAAGACTTCTTTGACTCTGACCACCACTGACAGTCAAGTCTTTTTGCTGTAGCTCTCTCAACTCAGTTCTACTAGCCTATTGCCCCTCAGTTGCCCTCATTGCACATCATTATTGGCATATAGCCTTTCAATAGGTAGTGGATTTGAGGGAATGGAGATTGTACAGCTGCATCAATGAAGTAGTCAAGCCACCAAAAAATATCACCCAAGGTTTGCTAGGAGATATAGCATTGGATAAAAGATTTGAAGAAGTCTTTGAACAATGAAACTAAATGAAACCAGGACCTTCGAGATGTAAAAGCACTCGACATCTGTTTTTGAATAGAGAGACCAAGGCACTGGGGACCTAGGAGCTCATTGAGAATCATGGATTCATTTCATTTCCCTACCATGTCCACTCATGACACTAGCATTACTGACTAGTTACATACTATCACTCAGTTGTGACTACTCACAGATATGAATTACTGTCTCTTATTTCTCTTATCTTTACTTATGCTATTTGTATTACTCATCATATGGATAAGGCTTTGACGCCATTGAACAATAATCTTACTGCAGATGACTCATATCTTCATTCTTCCACTTCTATATAGTTCTATGTCAATTTCCCTATCATAAAAGAATATATACATAGATACATACATCTCTGTAAGATATATAAACTTGGTGGTTTAGCTCCAGATAAATAATGAATCTTCAACTGATTCTTCCATCTTCTCTCACAACTATCTTATCCTTGTTTGTTACCCTTGGACTATATAGTGAGTATCTCCTACTGTTCTCTTAGTTCTCTTCCAGACTACTGTGCTCCACAATCAAGACTTGCTATCTCAATAGAGCTGATGTGATCAAGATACTTCGAATGCTCTACTTTCTACCAGGAATGCAGATAAGCATCAAGCCCCAAATAAAGCCAAGGTAGATGAAGGTGGTACAAATAGGAGGCATTTGAATAGAGACTTGAAGGCTAGCTCAAAGTGTCTGCAATGGAGTTAGTGTTTTAAGGTCCAAGCTGATCTAGTCTTTTATACCTAGAATGCAAAATCGGAAACATAACCAGTTATGAAAATTTACAAATGTCTCCACTCTCATTGAGAATATCCCACCAGTCAAAGGTTTCTGGCCATGATTGTGTAAGGATCCCGGTCTGTCTGCGCATCGACGAGCTCAATGACGTAGGATGAACACGTAGAACGCGTGCGGGCCTGGACCCAACCACTGACTCTTCATACCTTCACATTATCACATACACCTCGTCATTGCCTTATGCATGTTTCTTTCACTCTTTTTGCCACTCACTTAATGTACAGTATAAGTAGGGAGCCCTATGGGCCTTGTATGTCAGTAGATTTCCCTGCTCACACCATTCAGTCTCACCCTTGCCATCCGCTATCATCCACCGCTGTCTCGCCGTTCGCCGTCTGTCGCTCAGATCGCTCACCGCTTCCTCATCTCTTTGTCTTTTAGCCGTTTGCCCCTTTCTCATCAAGCCACTCCCACTTCGGACTCACCCTCTTGCCTTCATCCTGGGCCAGAACAAAGACCCCACTTACATATTGGAGCCCACCACGAGGGGAATTGGTTTGATTTTCTTCTAAACAAAACTAATCCACCATTCCACGCCCCCCTTTCAATAACAACACCTCGGCCCCATCTCGAGTTCCCTGGCGTAACATCCAGATTAACCCAGTTGCCCCTTTACTTACTAGAGCCGCTGCTCGGAGACATCACGACACTGAGCTCTCTAGGTATCCTTCGGCATCACCCCTTAACGCCTTGCTACCGGTCCCTAGCCCGCAATTGTCGCCCACTAATCCCTTCGCACCAATCTCATCCTCTCCTTCTTCCCTTTCATCTCTTTCGCCCACACCTCCGACAGCTTCTACTACCGACTTCAGGCCACGCCCGCTGCACAAACTGGGTCTGTGGCTTACCCGACTCGAATGGAGTTCCACCGAGACAGCCCGCCATACATGGCACAGGCAGCGATGAATGTCCTCATGGTCGACAAGCCGGCCGGGTATCTGTTCAACTGTGCCCCAGTCACTGACTCTCCTCTAGGTAAATCATTCGTGGTCAGCACTGGCAGTGCCAACACATGCGCCATGACGCGCTCAAAATCCAAGGCTGCTGAGCAGCCTACGCCTCCGAGTCCTGAGCCACCGGCCACACCCTGGTCACCATTACCTGCAAAACAGCCACTGGCACCAGCGAACATTCGGTCATCGCCTCCTGTGAAACCGCTGCCAGCATTGACGTACGAATCAAAGGCTGCCACACCTGATGCGGCCAAACGCGTGTATTCAAACCTCTTATCCATGCCCATTCCTAACCTCACCGTCACTGACCTTTTATCCATCAGCCCTGAGCTGCGTCGCAAAGCAGTTGATCATTGCCGAACACAGCGCATTCCATCAGGAAATACCTCCCCCGGATAATTGCCAGTATTTGTAACAAGATATTTTCAACATTTTGTACAGATTATCTACTATTAGTGTTTAACTTTAGGCACCTCCAGATAATATGACTGAATTTTGTGCAGATTATCTACAATGAGTGTTCAATTTTAGGCACCTCTAGATAATGTAACTGAATTTTGTTGAATTTTACAAACATTTACTGCAAATAGTCCAGGCATACTAACCTCAACTAGGACTGCTAAGAAAAAAGGTACAAAAAGTGTACTAAAGTTACAGAAAAGTGCAAAAAAAAGTGTACAAAAAAGTGTAGTCAAAAAAGTGTACACAAAGGTGTACCAAGTGTACCAAAGAAGTGTACAAAAAAGCGAAAAAGTGTAGGACAAAGTGTACCAAGTGTACAGAAAAGTGTACTCAAAAAAGTGTACCAAAGAAGTGTACAAAAGAAGTGTACAAAAAAGCGAAAAAAGTGTAGAACAAACAAGTGTACACAGAAAATGGTACTCTAAAAAGTGTACCAAAAGGTAGACCAATGCTTTTGTCATGACACAGCCACTTTTTTTGTCGATGTTTCGCAGACCATTTCCTCATATCTCATCCAGATTAGATCAGATTGATTAGATTGTTGCACCATTAGGATTACATAAACAGGGGCTACAGCTTTTGTTATGACACCAAACAGAAATAATGACTTTCCTTTTTTGGAAATAGATTTTCACACCTAGAAGTGTACAAAAAAAGTGTACCAAGTGAAGTGTACCAAAAAAAAGCGAAAAAGTGTAGGGCAAAGTGTACCAAGTGTACAAAAAAGTGTACTCAGAAAAGTGTACCAAAAGGTGTACCAAGTGTACCAAAGAAGTGTACAAAAAGCGAAAAAGTGTAGCACAAAGTGTACCAAGTGTACCAAACAGTGTACTGAAAAGAATGTACCAAGTGTGTACCAAGTGTACAAAAAAGTGTAGTCAAAAAAGTGTACCAAATGTGTACCAAGTGTACCAAAAAAGTGTACCAACAAGCGAAAAAGTGTAGCACAAAGTGTACCAGTGTACAAAAAAGTGTACTCAAAAAAGTGTAGTCACAAGTTTCACAAGTGTAGCAAACATATGTGGCAAAGACTTAGAGAGTTTTGAAGTACAAGTCCAAGTTCCCACACTTGATGTTGAAAAAAGCGGACATGCTGACAAATTTATT